>ML301003.1:5295-92745 GCA_005239505.1 Nicotiana paniculata
TCCTTAAGTCGTCTCGTGGCTTCTGAGCTTTTATGGTTTAGGTTTCTTGCAAATTCCATGGCTGCCCAATTATCAGACACCCTGGGTAATTGCATTATTTCTCGTTGAAACCTGTCTACAAACTCATGGAGTAGTTCCGTGTCTCCTTGTTTTATTTTGAATATGTCTTCCATTCTTTTCTCAACTTTTTGTGCACCAGAGTGTGCTTTTATAAATGAATCTGCAAGCTCAGCAAAAGAGTCAATAGAATTTTCAGGGAGAAGAGAATACCAGGTTAGGGCTCCTTTGGTAAGTGTTTCCCCAAATTTTTTGACAAGGACTGATTCAATCTCTTGTTTTGTTAAGTCGTTGCCTTTTACTCCAGCAGTGAAAGCAGTCACATGATCCTATGGGTTAGTTGTTCCATCATATTTGGGAACGTCAGGCATTTTAAACTTCTTGGGTATAGGCAGGGGTGCCGCACTTGGCTTCCAAGGTTGTTGAGAATATCTATCAACATCAATGCCTTTGATGATATGTGGTACTCCAGGAATTTGTTCGATGCGATCGTTCTGCTCCTTCATCTGTTTCTGCATAGTTAGCAGTAAATTTTGTAATTCTGAGTTATTAGATATACCTTGTCTCGCTTCGAGAGATTCATTAGGAGTATCTCCCCTTCCTGAGTTTGCCAACCCAGATTGAGGATTTTCCAAGGTGATGGTATTATTGGGGGGTGGTGTCGGTGGTGTAGGTAACGCTGCCGGTTATCCCCTCGCAAATTCTTGCAAAGCTTGTCTCACATATTCTGCAATGATTTGGTTTACTTGATCTTGTTCCAACGTTTGATCATTATTATCATTATTGTTATTGGATCTTTCTGGGGATTGTTCCCTTGAACCGCGTAGGGTTCTTGAAGGTGATGGAACTGGGGTTCCATTCCTTTGTTGGTTGTTGTCGTTGGAGTTCGACATAGTTCAGAGAATATCGCTTGAAAAGCAAACAAAGATTATCAGATTCCCGGTAAGGGAACCAATTTGTTTAACCAAAGAATTAGATCCTTTGACTAAAGATATTTCTAGGATGAATAAGGGTTACTGATAATCAAGGAAATAGAGAAAAATGAATAATAGATAATGTTGCAGAAATATAGAAAAGCAAAATAGATTGTATTCGAGAATAAGATGCCTTTACAAGTTGTATTCCCCTCCCTTATATAGGAGATTCCTTGATATAACGTACAACTCTTGATATGATTGCCCATTAATGACTAATTATAACATTAATGGGGCGTTACAAAGGATAACGGTAACTGGGGTACGGTTACATAACGTATGAGTAATCAATTGTGGGTCCTTGAATTTGCCCGTAGCTTTTTCCAGATTCATTCTGACCGTGTCTCTTCCCTATCTTGATCAGGTTGAGTTTCCCGTGGCTGATGAGCTCGAGGATTTATTGAATCGTGCCTTTTTATTCCGTACCTCTTCAAAGAATCACATCCAGCTGTCACGTTCTCCTATGTCCACATAACTGGCTGAGTTGTCAAGAGTTGGCTTACGTGTGAAGCTCTTTTTTACCAATACAATATTATTGCATATCATGGGTTGAAATATCGCCTACCTGTCCAAAGGCGTCATAGTCTAACGACATCACCCTCATATCTGTAAGATACCCTGTCATGGCCTGAGGATCTCTCTCAATTTGCATATCATTATTCAAAAGCATCATAGTTCGGAAGCACCATCTGCATGGCCCGAGAACATCATTTCATGGCCTACGAATCTCTCATCAAGCCATTCATGGCCCACGACATCATGGTCTAAGGACGTCATCCCTAACCGTCCAAAGACAACTTTCATAGTCCAACGGGAACCTGCATCATGTTTAAATTTATGCATAGTATACACTTGTATTGCTTTTATTTGCATGTAACCCGGCAAGCAACGGCTATCCCAGCAGGGGCAATCCTGCTCCAATTCTCCCAACCGTATCAAACCCGATATCCCGCAAGCAGTTCATTCGCTCATCCCTAGATGTTGTGTCCACTCTTGAGATAACTTCATCAGTATACTTCGCCGATGAGTCCGGAACTATATACGGCCTGATTCCTGTAAAACTAGGGATATGTAGGCAGCTCAGAAGCCGGAGCGCGGCCTAAAACCTCTCTAACCATTTCGCTCGGTCAAAATTGGCCATCTATCTTTACCCGACAACTCTTTCATCCTTTTCGGGTAAAGAGGGGCAGCTGTTGATACCCAATTTTTTCCAAAATGTTTTTAAAATTGCATATGTACCTTCAAAATCATGCATTAACAACGATCGATATTTTGTCTAATTTATCTAGCATTTTATTTCCAATAAATAATTACAAAATCGCGTCACAGATAGTTTCAAAAGCATTTCTTGATTTAATTCATTATTTATGGCACTATTTAAACCAAATTATTTCATAATTAGCCAAAATGGCATTTTTAGCTATAATTGCAATAATTTTGCAATTATAGCCCAAGTATATAATTTTACACTATTTTTGACCGGAAAGTAGTCATTTGTATTTTTTAATATTAAATAATTATTTTCTATGCATGAAATTTATTTTTTATAATTATTAGCTATTTTACAAATTATTTTAATTAATTCGAATTGGGTATTTAACAAATAGCCACTTTCATTTTAATTCTAGCCTGAATTAAACCAGCACCAAACGCAATTAAATTAGCCCAAATACCCCCGGCCCAATCCACTAGCCTACCCGACCCAATTCTCATTTAATATGGATCGTTGATCATTTGTGATAACGGTCCAATTCTCTTCTTACCTAATTTAAACCTAAAGACTACCCCCCCCCTCCCCCCTTTCCTCTCATTTTCCTCTCTTTCACTCCGTCGTTACATCCCTCTCACCTCTCTCAAAACACTCTCTGCTAAACCTACTCACCGGCCGTTGGCTTGCCGGTAACTATGGTGGTTTCACCACCATCCCCAGCCCCAAGGCTCCTTCACATGCCAGATAACTGCTACCTTAAGATCCTCAAAGGAACCAGAGGCGATTCAACTCACCCTATGGCCTTTTCATGCCGTTATCAGGCCATCCTTGGCCTATCCGAGTAAGATCCTTCCATTTCCAGCTAAAACCTATTGTTTCTAAGCCGATTCTCTCATCTCTAGGTTATCTATCTCTGAAACCCTATTTTTAACTCTTGACTTCTTAGACCTGTAATAGATCTGAGTATATCCTAAGTTATTTTGTTGTTTCCTTTAATGATTTCTCCGATTTTTTCTAAAACACCTCTTCGCCTTCAAACTAGGGTTCTTGACCCCTTTTAAAAAATGATTCTTCTTCTGATTTAAGTGTTATTCTATGATTTTCAATATGTTTAAGCGTCTATTTAAGTTTTTCCCCTTTTTTTGACTTACTATGTCAAAACCCTAAGTTTCTTAGTCTTAATCATGGGTTCTGAATCTGTTCTTGCTTATTTGTTCATTTGATTCATTTGCATGTCTATTATTTATGAATTCGTTCAGAGTTTCTATGATTTTACCTTATTAGGGTTTCTGATTTTGCATATTCCTGTCTATTATGTGTTTATCTCGCTTATTCTCAGAAGTTTGTGTTCATCAGTACTATGTTTCAGTTTGAATCCCTGATTCAATGTGATTTTTACTTTACCGTGCCTATTAGGGTTCTGATTCTTGCCTTGTTCCTTGTCTATTATGTGTTTATTTCGTGCAATTTGTGTTGATTCCCCTTAATCAATACTACTCATGTTTGAATCCCTAATTCCCTGTGATTGATATCCTCCATTCTCTACTGATTTCAACCTCTAAAATATTTTCTTGCCTTATTTTATGGGTGATTATGCTGTCAATCGATTTTCTTTAAGTACTTTCCTTAATTAGATTTTCTGAACCTAGCCTATATTACATGTCTTATACTTCTATGTGCTGAGATTATTTCCTTATGTGTTATATTTCACTCACATATGGTATCTTCCCTTATTTATTACATGTCTATTACCGTTTAAAGTTAACTCCTTAATTGAAGGGAGTACTTACATTGATTTTATGCTGATTAATTCTGATTCCCCAATCACTACATGACTTGGATTTTTACTTTATTCTCTACCTAGTTTCAAACTATATATACATTTCTCTTTCATTAACACAACACACGAGCACATTGGTTAAAAAAGCTCTCTCTCTCTCTCACTCAAAACTTTCTGCTCTCTTTCTGTGTTACTTACTATTATTCTGAGTTAGCCGGCTGCAAGCCAAGGCTAACTATTATGCTCTCCTATCCCTTCACTTTTGTGTTTACTGTATTCTTTACTGGTATGTTCTGATTTCAATTCAAGTCCCAAACCAATATGCTTCTTTTACTGCTTCAGTTTATCATGTTTCTAATATGTTTCTATCTGCGGTTTTGTTGTTCAACCTGCAACTAATATGTCTACTTTACTGCTTTATCAGCATGCTTCTGAATATGTCCAACCCCTTAGGATCAACCTGCTTATGAACCCCCTTTGTAGTATACCTCAATGTGACTCTACCTTACTTATGTTTTCCCTGATTTCTATCATGAAACTTTTTATGTAAAGTAGTTAGCTATCCTAAGTTGTCTGATCCTGTGTTGGTTCCGAGATTCATGATATGTTGATTCCCTAAACCCCTATAATAATTTTCATGCTCCTGTAACTATGTCTGCACTACATGTTCTATGTGTCCCCAATCCTCATCACCCCTGTGTGTAGGTTTGTTCTTCCTGTTTTGGTTCTATGTTCTTCAAGTATTGCTGAGTTTGGTTTTGGCTCTATGTTTGATCTGTTGTTGTTTAATTATATAACTCTCTCTTTACAAAAGTTTTTTTACTGAATGGCTCCCTCTTTTATTTCACAAAAATTGTTTCGAGCAAGTCTCTTTTAACATTGTTTTCTTACTAAAACCTTTTCAAAACTATACCAAGCACTCTCACTCTAATCTTAGGTCCTTAAGTTTTGCCCCTCTAATGTGTGACTGCTTAGGGATCCCTATGAGATCTCTCTGAACTCTGATGCATTAGAGTTGGCTCTTCCACACTGCACTTACTCAATTATGGTTGTGAAATCTGGGCGTGAGCACTGCCCGGGATCCCTTGAGGTCCTTAGAGAACTCTGACACACCCGGATATGAGAAAGGCTATGAAACATTTGGGCATTTGAGGTTCTGAGAATCTGTGCCTGTTTTCAGGCTCCCTATAGTGTAACTTCTTATTTTTCTTTATCTACTTATGTAATTCATTCACATTGGTTTGTAATAATTGTTGTAAATGAATATTGGGGATTGATAGTGAAAAGGGGAGGGTAGCCATGTCTGTTGTCGATATCAATGGGGTAGAAACCATGCATTTGTCTTACATTTCTATGTGCGCATTAGAATCCATGTTTAGGACCAATACATTCTAAGCATGTCATGCATTAGATATCATGTTCTTAGGTTTACTGTTTCAGCATCTCATCACTTAGAAATCCTGCTTCTAGGCTAAATAACAACATTAACATGAAAACTGTTGCTACTGCATATTCTGAAATCATGTTGTAACTTTCTGTGCATCTAGAAATCATGCTTTTTTAGGAATTTTGCATTAAATCATTCTGCATCTTATAATGTTCATTCTAGATACCCTGTTTTAGGATCTCACTAAGTCATACCTAGCTAAACTATTGATGCATGAAAAAAGGAACATAAGACAGTCTCACATATGATTATCCTGTGTTAGTAAAACTGGCAATAACCCCTGTGTCTTTGCAGCACTTAGAACAGCATGCTTTAGGTAAAAGAAACTTCTAAACTATTTTAATAATTATGGTAACTATTGTTCATTCCCCCACGCCTAAGCAAGCCTTAGGTAACCAACCTTTATAAAACTGGAAAACTGTTGCTTTTGTGTTTACTACTTAATGGTTTACAGGATTAAAATCAGTGGGCAAACTGATTAAGGCCCCTTCTTATGGGTTTATAAAATTGAAATTGCATATCTTCTGTGTTTTGATATTCACTTAGACATCATGTTTAGGATCCTGCTTAATAATACTTCCCTTGTTTGTGTTTGAGACGTGCTGTTTACATGCAATATTTGTGGAGGTAAACCTGAGCTTCTTAATTGCTTCTTTCCTGTTTTATCTTCTAAAGTCCTATTTGTTCTTGCATGTCGCCTTAGTATTTTCTCCTTTTAACCTTAGGGGTCTGTCTATAACCGCTTATAGGTAGAGGTCCTAAATTCCTCCAGGACCATTAAGAAGGGACGGGTAACAGCACGCATAGAGATCGTTAAACAACACTCGCTTTAATAACCGCTAAGGGATGGGAAAGGGTAGATATGGATATGATGACCGGTCCACTAATGCCACGTGTAGCCCCTCTTCTGAGGAGTGATTACCGGGAATTGTACTGATGTGATCCTATAGGATAAATAACCCAGGACTTCCCTACCCCCTACACATGTATGCTTAGACTACAAATCTTTCAAAATCTTGTATATGTATTTTAGACCTTAAATCTTTTAAAACTTTAGCACATATGTGTGCTTAGACTGCGAATCTTTTCAAAATCCTTTACTTGCTTAAAATTTAATTGCTTATTTGCTACTTGTCTAAATTCACAAAGCTTGTTTGGCCGAGAACCATAGTTGTGGACTTTGAGAGGTGCCTAACACCTTCCCCTTGAAGTAATTTCAAGCCCTTACCCTATCTCTGGTTATCCAATCTGTGTTTGTAAATGACCCTTAGTAGGTTCCCTAACGCACTTCAATTAGTTAGGTAGCGACTCTTCAATTCCTTACCCCTTTCCCAAAAAGGAAACGAGTTTTCCCAATAATGTCGAATACCCCGACCGATCCGAAAGGAGAGGGAGAAAAGAGGAGGGCACGACAGCGAGTGATCTCTCTAAAAATTGAACCTTGCTAGAAGACACACGGAGATCTTCTTGAGTCTGGGTGAGCGTTTGAACAAGATCCCCGGCATAGATTTCCTTTTGGTTAAGCAGTTCTTTCAAAACTCTAATTTCCTCAGTGGCTTTGGAAAGCTGCTCGAAAAATGAAGACTCTAGAAGATCTTTATCCTTGCCCACTTGACTGGAAGAGGCTTTCTCAATCACCAACTCTTCTTCCATCACCTTCACTTGTTGTTCCAAGGTACATTTCTCCTTATCTAAAACTTTTTTTTAAGATGAAGGCCTTCAAACTGTTCTTTCCAGTTGTCTGCTTCGGTGCGATAGTCTGTCATTAACTACTCAGTATGTACAATCCTCTTCATCAGCTCCGTGCCTATTAGGTTGATATACACAAGAAAACGGAA
Organism: Nicotiana paniculata; assembly: GCA_005239505.1. NCBI lineage: Eukaryota > Viridiplantae > Streptophyta > Magnoliopsida > Solanales > Solanaceae > Nicotiana > Nicotiana paniculata. Next base: position 12,602 of record ML301003.1, read on the forward strand.
AAGTGATTATCAAAAAAAGATAAAAACAAAATCACAAGCAAAGTAAAAGGCTAAGGCTTATACCTTTAAAGATGAATGGACAATATCATTCATCTATGTTAAAGAATTGTGGCTTTCTAATTTGGACTTCTCAACTGGGCCAATCAACATTTTCAGCCATACATCATCTTGGCCAGATTTCTTCAGAAGATTACCATCCTCGAGGACTTCAATGGTAACTTTTTTCATCATCCTACTGTTACTTGAAGAACCAAATTCAATATGAGAAGTGGTAACATTAAGGACAGTTGAGGGAGTCAAAACAGCCACGGGTGGAGCAGTGGCAGCAACAACAAGTGCGGGAAACTGAGAATCAACATGAGCAGATTCCGGAAAGGAGGCAAGAGGTGCTTCCTCAAAAATTAAGCCAAAGTCTTCACTATCAAACCCATGGGAAAATAATTGTTCTGTAGAGTCACGGGGTGCAGCAGTCATCTCTTCATCGGAGCTCACTAAAGTGGCACTTTCGGCTCATGCAAGGGAACTGAACTTGGAGGAGGAGTGGCTTCATCATCCGAAATGACATGTCTCCTAGCCCGAGGCTTACGTACTAACGTGCCCTCCTCTTATTCCTCTTCACCCTCGGAACCATGAACTCTTTCACCTTTTTTCTTTGATGAGGAACTCAAAATCATCTCTTGATCCATGGACAGAGAAAGTCTCGATGCAGCAATAGACGCGGCACTAACACCCCGAATGGGAAACCCTAGCATAAGAAGAAGTTAGTAAATTTTCAAATAAATATGAAAGCAAGGTAGAAAATTTAAGGGCAAGGTACCATGAGTCTTCACTTTCCAACCAAACCTATGAGAAAGGTACTTCCAAGACCTTCCTTCCATAGGAGCAACAATCAATAATTTTTCTACCCAAGCACAGAAGTCTGCAATTTCTTCAACGACTTCCATGGTTGCTGAAAAGAAAAAAAAAAGAGAAAACAGCCACGAGATTGTAAGTTCTTTTTCAATAAAAAAAAAAGAAGAGAATCTGAAAAGGAACTACGTGCAAAGTTCCATTTTTTCCAGAAAAGGCGTCTTCTCTTCACCCACTAAGCTGCTTGTGGGAGCAGCAATAAAACAGGCATACCAGCCACAATCCTTGTCATCTTCAGGGCTAACCAAAAACTTTTAGGGTATTTATTGCTATAGGGTAATGCCTTTTGGCTTGAAGAACGCTGATGCTACTTACCAAAGGGCTATGCACCTGCGGAAGAATCTCCGCTTCTGCGGTCGATCGTCTGCATCTGCGAAAAACGCACGACCCACGACCAACCGCATATGCGGCCATGTCCCGCATCTGCGAGCCCGCTTCTGCGGCTCACCTCCCGCACCTGCGACCATGGCCAGGCTGCCTCTCTCAGCGTCAGCGGACCCCTTCATCGCAGAAGCGAGTTCGCTTCTGCGAAAATACTTTGCTTCTGCGGACCTCGCTGACTCCCCTCCATTCCGCTTCAGCGAACAAAACGCCGCACTTGCGGTGCCTCTCCTGCGGCCATTCCCACCGCAGGTGCGAACGCACCAGATGCCAGCCACCTTCAGCTCTTCTCCAAAGAGCAATCAAGCTCTGTTGACCCTCTGAATCCTACACGGGATCAATGGGGCCTCGACCAAACATACCAACAAGTTCGTAAATATAAAATGGACTCGCTCGAACCCTTGGAACATGTAAAACCATATCAAAACTAAGAATCGCACCCCAAAACCAAATCGAATCAACTTATGAACTTCAAGTTTTTCTAACATACTCCGAACGAGCTGAATCATAGTTAAACTACTCGGAATGACACCAAATTTTGCGTGCAAGTCACAAATCACCATACGAAACTATTCCCAGACTCAAAATTCCAAAAGTACCTCGATAACACCGATGCCTACTCCAAATCAAACTTAAAGAACTAGAAAACCTTCAAGGTCCCAACTTTCAACATTAAACGCCGAAACGCTCCCAGGTGATCTGAAACCCAATCCGAATATTGGCCCAAGTCCAAAATCATCATACGAACCTATTGGGACCGTCAAATCCTAGTTCTGAGGTCGTTTACTCAAGTCAAACTTTGGCATTATAAGCCACTCCTAAGGAACTAAGTGTTCCTATTTCAACTCGAACCCTTTCAAACCCGAACCAACCATCCTCGCAAGACATAAAACAGTAAAGGCACATACAAGATGTCTTACTTGGAAAACGGGGATTTAAAAAGTAAAACGACCGATCAGATCGTTACACAACGTGCCTCTGAAACAACCAAAAAGAAGGTGATAAGAAAAGTAGCAACAGCTCGTGTTTGAAAGTCTCTAATGTGTTGACTATTGAAAATACAAACAGTTTCCTCATAACCGCTACTCCTATTATTCACCCATTAAACCATCGCATGATGTCGTTACCGGCTTTTGGAACAATTGATGATCTCAGTGACCAGTAATTCTTGACTACCTCAAGCTCAAGAAAAAACCTCTGTTCTTTTCTCCTGAAAAGCACAAAGATGATTTGTAAGGTGGATCCAAGATTAATAAATAACCATACTACCATCGGGGGATAATTGCTATAGATAACTATTGGCTACATAATTTTAGGGTAAAATGCTCTTAGGGGTTCTCTGATCTGGGGTCGAGTATCGAAACTTGCTGGATTCGGATAAATAAAGGTTAGCTATTCCTCTTTCCGTGTTCAATTTCCAGGATCAATTAGTGCAAAAAAGACAGTACCATACGCTTCGAGCTGAGGACTACACATTATGCAATAGTAGAAAAAGTGAAATGGTAAACAGGAAGAAAGAAACCTAGATAATTGTAACTAAAGGGATTGAGTTGATTCTTAATAGATGGGAAAAAAAATATGATAATCTAAACTGTTTTCTTTCACTTTTTATAATCATGATATACGGGTCAACTTGTTCACCAACTAATTCCACAAAATACCTTTAAACCTGAGGAAAATCCCAAGCAGATGATCAACAATATAATTAATAACTACTTATCATCTTCCGTGGTTAAGCCAAAAACTGAAAAGGGAAAGGATTGAGAAGATAAGAGAAAGCTGATGAGTAATCAATGCTCGAGATCATCTTTAGCTAAATTTTGAAAAATTATGAGTAATCAATGTACGGCTAGATAAAGAAATTGATACAGATATACACTAGAGAAGAAAAAAAGAAAAGAATAAAGGTATGTCTCTCACAATATTCTTAAATGATCTAAAGAGTTTCTTAGAAATAACATTAATTACTTGGTCGAATTAATTGCAATGTTTGTTTTAAGAAACAGCAAAAAGAGAAAAGAAAAACTACATCATGTCTAATGTTTGGTCGTTTTTCAACCAACTAAAATACTCTTTATCACATGACTTCCTTCAACGAAAGACTATTAATTATGCCCCTGGCCCATGTTTGATCAAATTTCTGCTATGGTGATGGAGGTTTTAAATTTAAAAATGCAGGTCCTAGAATGTTCTGAAATTAATTGAGAAAATGATACGACAACGTTTATTACGGGAATATCAAAGCATAATACGTGCTTAATTAAAAGTAAACCGTAATAATCTAGGCCTAAACTACAGGACCCGGCCCTGCAGTCTCAAAACACAATAAGGTGATTAATATGATAATTTGCTACATATACTATATTTCTGCAAGATATCTCATACGTTGGTCCTGACATTTTATTCATTTTAAACGTATCAGCATACAAATTTTTAAAACTTTAGGAAAGTCAAACAATACAAGAGCGGAAATAAACTTCATAATAATATGAAGTATGCGTTTTCTTTTGTTTATATCTTAACGAAATAAACTTCATAATAATATGCCTTTCCGTGCTCTTATAAATTCATTCACCTTACTTCCTTTTACCCGTAGTTGATTTGAGTTGAGCAACTATGGGTTTTACATCAGTAAAGACCCTAGTGCTCATACAGCTTTCAGTTTTAGTACTCAGCTCATTCTCAGAGCTTAGCTTTGGTGAAAGAATCGAAAGCTCGTTAATAGACAAAGGTCATCAACACCATCCAATCTTCTCAACAGTTCACTTATTCTTTGGTAAGTCTCCCAAGAAAAGCCCCTCTAGCCCTACACCTGTAAACAAGCCATCGCCATCACCACCAGCTAAGTCACCACCACCACAAGTTAAGTCATCCCCTCCGCCGCCTGCTAAGTCACCACCTCCGCCACCGCCACCAGCTCAACCAACAAAACAATCACCTCCGCCGCCACCAGCAAAGCAACCACCAACCATTTGCTAAGCCACCTGTTAAACCACCATCTCCGTCACCGGCTGCTCAGCCACCAGCAACGCAACGAGAAACACCATCTTCTCAGCCACCGCCAATGCAACGGGCAACACCACCTTCTCAGCCACCAAAACTACCACTACCACCACCACCAGCTACTCAGCTACCAATAAGGAAACCACCACCACCAGCATATACTCAACCACCTTTTAAAACACCCCCTCCACCACCTATTAGATCATCACCTCCGCCACCAGCTGATTATAATGAACCGCCAATTGTTGAGTCACCACCTGCTCCACCCTCTGATCATGAGCCTCCAATCGTTGTGCCACCACCTTCTGATTATGAGCCGCCAACTGTTGAGCCAACACCACCAATTGATCAGCCACCTATTATAACACCATCTCCACCATTTATTCCACCAGTTAAGCTTCCACCACCCTTAATTCATCCCGCTGGGAAGCCTCTAATCATCGTCGGCCATGTTCATTGCAAATCTTGCAACAGCAGAGGGCTTCCCACTCTCTATAAAGCTTCCCCACTCCAGGGTTATTTCACAACCTTAATTTTCTCTTCATTACCATCTCATTCTATATGCATTTACTAAAACCTCTTAAACAGGTAAAACAATATTTACAGAGCATTTAAAGAATAATTATACAACCTTAAAAACATAGAATTACTATCATGGAGAATAAGACAATTTACTATCTATACAACGTAACATATTAGAATACGCAGAGACGAATGCAGCCTTTGTGCAATTGGGTTCAACTGAACTTGTCAATTTTAAATAATCTTGGATCAGGCTTTGAGAATACACAGACGTGTACAAAAAATTATTGTTAGTGTACATAAGCTAATTAAATCCATACTCCTATTAGTAAATTGGAGTATCTACTTTTTACTTCATTATTTCCCTCTTCTGAATGAGCTTTTGATTTTCAGTGTTTGTACTGTTTTTTGCAGGAGCTGTAGTGAAGCTAGTTTGTCACAATAATGCAAGGAAGGCAAATGTTCAAACAGCCATGACAGACAAGAATGGTGACTTCGTGATCATGCCCATGTCTTTAACCAGAGCAGATATTCACAAATGCAAGGTATACTTGGTGAAATCACCGAAACCCATTTGCAATGTCCCAACAAACGTCAATGGTGGAAAATCTGGTGCTTTATTGAAACCTATCCTACCACCTAAACCACCAGTTAACCCTGGTCCTGGCCCTGTTTAGCCACCCATGTTAGATTTCCATGGTGTTGGACCTTTTATATTCGAAGCCTCAAGCAAACTGCCATGCAAAAAATAATTGATCGAGCTCTTCATTATTACAGATACCAAGTGATAAAATGAAGGAAAATAAATTATGAAAGGATTGAGTTTCTGATGGAAAATGTTTTTTCTTTTCCTTTCTGTAGTTTAAGAAGAAGAAATACATATCCTTGTACTTACACTAGACAAAAGATATCAACTATATATGGATTTTCAGTAGCAAAATCCAAAATTGAAATTTCTAAAAATTGTAACCATTACATATTGACTTTGAATGCATGAACAAGTATAGTTAGCCTTTGAATATTCAAGTCTTGTTTTCCTAGGAACAAAATATAAAAATTGTGCTTTAATAAAGTGTTGGTTATTTTTTCTAATATAGCCTAAGGCCTTTTTAGCACAACTTCCTTAAATAAGGACAATATATATACAGTAGACCCAAATCATCCTAGTTGTGCAAACCTCTCCTTTTATGGGGTGTTAAAAGTGTTATTAGTGTGTACTATCGTCTACCATATTAAAAAAAATAAACTTAAATAACCGTTCACTCAAAAATAGTTGAAAAATAAATTACATATATATACATACACCGGCTAGGAACTGTAAATATTTTTGGCCAAGCCGCAAATGTGTAATTTCCGCAATAAAAAGTGGCAGCCGCTGGGCCTGGGTCCTATTGGCCGTTAACTGGTATGAAGGCCTGTGCTGACCCACAATGTTAGGAGTAATGAGCTTTCATTGGAGTAAAATTTGTGTGTGGCAGCCAACTAATAAAGGTGGTATTTATTTTTTATCCAACAATTTTAATGTTGAACAAAAATAATCACTACTCTATTAAAATTATTTTGAAAAGTCTGTTTTGCCCGTTGTTTACTTCTTATATGTTAAAACCCTTATTTTATTCATTAAGAGGGAAAATTGCGAGGCAAACTTTTCAGAGCTCTTCGTGCTAGTATATGTACCATCTTTGCCTGCAAATCAGTTGCAATTGATCTTTTCCTTCGTCATCTTCTCTGCTTTCTACGATTGAACTGGTAATTTATCGAACTCGAACCAGTTGCAGTTGTTTTATTTGATTTATTTAATTATTTTTTTTTCGCCTTTATGCATTTTTCGTTTTTGTATATGTTTAATCGAGATCAATGTTGTGTGTTGCATGAAGTATGTTTGAAATTTCGAAAATAACGATTATAAGTTGATTTTAGTGTCGAATAAGGATCGGATTTTTGTGATAATGTTATTCAGTAATTTTTTTTATTTGTGGTTCAATCAATATATTTGATTATGTAAGGATATTTCATGAAAATAGTCGTTCGAATTCATAAACTAACTGTGTTTATGAATTTTTAGTTAAATGTGTTCATAAAAGTTAAGGACGAAGTGTTTTCAACTTTTGGACTTGGATCTCAAAGTTAAGGACTGAAAACTATAAGTCCTTAACTTTTTAACTTGAACTTTTAAGTTAAGGACAGAAAACTAAAAGTTAAGGACATATTGTCCTTAACTTTTTAACTTGAACTTTTAAGTTAAGGACTGAAAACTATAAGTTAAGGACCTATTGTCCTTAACTTTTTAACTTGAACTTTTAAGTTAAGGACTGAAAACTATAAGTTAAGGACCTAATGTCCTTAACTTTTTAACTTGAACTTTTAAGTTAAGGACTGAAAACCTATTGTCCTTAACTTTTTAACTTGAAACTTTAAGTTAAGGACTGCTTGTCCTTAACTTTTGAGCTTGAAACTTGAAATTAAGGACTGCTTGTCCTTAACTTTTGAACTTGAAACTTGAAGTTAAGGACTAATTGTCCTTAACTTTTGAACTTGAAACTTGAAGTTCAGGACCAAGTGTCCATAACTTTTAAACTTGAAAGTTGAAGTTCAGGACCTATTGTCCTTAACTTTTTAACTTGAAACTTGAAGTTAAAGACTGCTTGTCCTTAACTTTTGAACTTGAAACTTGAAGTTCAGGACCAAGTGTCCTTAACTATTAAACTTGAAAGTTGAAGTTCAGGACCTATTGTCCTTAACTTTTTAATTTGAAATTTAAAGTTAAGGACAGCTTGTCCTTAACTTTTTAACTTGAAACTTGAAGTTAAGGACTGCTTGTTCAAATCTTTTATGTTCTTTTTCCTTCTTTGTAGTGTTATAATGGAAGGAGATCGTGTGTTCGAGTTTAATGTTTTATGTTCTTTTTCCTTCTTTGTAGTGTTATAATGGAAGGAGATCGTGTGTTCGAGTTTAATGTTTGGCGAAACCTCATGAGCTATTGGAAAGGAGATCTACAATATAAGGAAACGATAAAAAGTTTTTTGTCAAACCGGCAGTGGAAGAAATTAAGGGATGGTATTTTCGGGAACTTTTTCAAGTTACAAAGTGTGAAGTTTTCTGGTAAACTTATTCACTGTCTATTACTTTCTGAAATTGTAAGTAATGACGCTAATTCGATGATGTTCAAGGTTTTTGACCATAAACTTAAGTTTACACGGGAAGCATTTAATATAATCACCGGTTTGAATTGTTCTTCTACACTGGATATTAAAGGTTTGGATGAAAAAGAGAATAGGCTTTTGAAAGTCTATTTCCCTGGAAAGGATGGTATTGAGTTAGGTGATTTGTATGATTTTATTTCTAGTCACCTAGATGGTACAGCTTCGTCATCTGAAGGCAGCGATGATGATGCTGTGAAGTTAGAAATAATATATTTTGTTGAATCTGTTTTGTTGGGTAAGCGGAAGAGTAGGAACGTGTCTGGGAAGTTAATGAAAATTGTAGATGATGATTTACTTTGCTCTTCATTCAATTGGGGCTCTCTATGTTATGAAACATTATTAAAATAATTGAAGAGTTGTTTGAAGCCCAATGAGAATGAGAATGAGAAAGAAAAAGACAAAGATAAAGACAAGGATAGATACACTCTACTTGGATTTCCTTTTGCTTTTTGTGTTTGGATTATGGAAGTGTTGCCAATTTTCCAAGAAAAACAATTTGTTAACTTTCGAGAATGTGGCTATCCTCAGATGTTATGTTATTCAAACATGAAATTTCCACAATATGATTCTCTGTGTAAAAGATACTTCCCTACGATTTTTTTTTATTTTGTTTATGTTTTTTAGTTCTGAAAACTTATGTGCTTTTTCTCTTATATAATAGTTGTATAAATTGATCGAGGTGGCACCATTTATTGCTTGTGAAGAAGATGCGGAGGCTGTTACTGTGCATGAGCCATTTTCTCAAGATCAAAGCTCAATGCCTTCTTCCACACAATTTGATGAACTCATTCTTAAGGAAATTGTTAAAGTAAGTTTTCTGTCTTTTAATAGCATTAGTTTTTTATTTGATTGTTTTTTGCTTAAAACACTTTTTTGTTTTTATGGTTTTTGATTCAGAGATTATCATACCAGTTTAAAAAGGATCTGCAGGCTGAAGTTACTAGAATAAATCAGAAGATATCTGTGACAGAAAAAAAGTTTGTAAATGATACAAAGGTAATATCATTAATTTCAGTTAGTTTAAAGTAAAGGACACCAATTCAAAGTAAAGGACTTATTGTCCTTAACTTTTTAACTTGGAATTCAAAGTTAAGAACTGTTTGTCCTTAACTTTTGAACTTGGAATTCAAAGTTAAGGACCAAGTGTCTTCAAATTTTTAACTTGGAATTCAAACTTAAGGACCAAATGTCCTCAACTTTTTAACTTGGAATTCAAAGTTAAGGACTGTCTGTCCTTAACTTTTGAACTTGGAATTCAAAGTTAAGGACTGCATGTTCTTAACTTTTTAACTTGGAATTCAAAGTTAATGACTGTTTGTCCTTAACTTTTGAACTTGGAAATCAAAGTTAAGGACCAAGTGTCCTCAACTTTTTAACTTGGAATTCAAACTTAAGGACCAAGTGTCCTCAACTTTTTAACTTGGAATTCAATCCTTAAGTTTCTAATTTAGTTTCTTTCACAGGATTTAAAGAAAAGTCTAGGATCAAAGATTGATACTTTGTTGAAGATTTTTGTGAAAGCTGATGAACGAAACATATAGAGAGAATCTAGTGTTTCAATTAGTAAAGATGGAGTTGATGATCACGGTGATGGTACAGAACCTACTGTGACAATTAACAAAGATGCAGGTGGTGGTGAACGTAATGATACGGATGTGCATGCAGAAGTTCATATGAAAGCGATTATAGAGATGCACATCTAGATGATGAAACTGTTATTAGCACTCAAATTGGGAAAGGTTAGATATAGATTATGAATTTTTTGTCATTGAAATTTATATTAAATAGCGTAATACATATAAACTCTTTTGTGTTACAAATATATGTAGAATCTATTGATGGAGTGGAAGTTCAAGATGTTGTAGAATTTCAAGAGCAGGAAAATCCAAAAGAGATGGGAGTAACAGAGAAAATATGTAAATGTGCAGTGCAATCTCAGGATTTAGAAAGTCCATTGGGAACAAGTGTAAGTGAGATTGTATGCAAATGTTTTGAAGGAACATATGATATGTCTACACCTCTCACATATAAAGAGAAGTTTGGATTTCAAAATTCTGCTAATCAAGGTTAGATGGAATTTTCATGTTTTATTGAATGTTAGTTTTATTAAATTATTAGAATGAGTATTAATTGTAAATGTTACAGAATCTTTTGAAGCTGCAAGGGAAGAAGATGGAGTGGAGTATCAAGAGAGAACTGGAGTACAATCTCAAGATTTCGAAAATACCAAAGGAACAAGCATAAGTGAGACTGTTTCCAAATGCATAGATGGAACATGTGATCTCTCTACACCTCGCTCTCTTCCTGACAATATTGGAAGCGAAGAAAACGCTACCGAAGATAATGATTTAACTAGGATCGTCTTGATAGTTGCAAAAGGTTAGACAGTGTTTTTTTAAAATTTTATACATAACAAGTACTAATTGTGTTAGCTCTTTTAAATATTTTGTAGAATCTTGTGAACTTGCAATTGAAGAATATGGAGAACAGTTGGAAGATAAAGAAAATGTGCAGTTGGAAGATAAAGAAAATGCAACCAATATGTCAGCTCAATCGTCTATTGAAAAAATACAAGAAAGCAGTGTGAACGAGACAGGTATTGATTGTGTCCTAAATATTATATTCATAATTGAAACTGCTGACAACTTGCAGCAACTAATGTGTATATATAGTTTTGTCTGCAAAGAAAAATAAATATGAAGCTCTTAACCAATATACTAGGAAAAGAAAGAGAGGTGATAGTATTTGTTATGATGGTCCATCATTTTCTATTCTTACTCCTACTCCTCCAAGTACACAAATGAGCATTGATGAGGGTTTGCCTATGGAGCTTGAAGGAAATGTTGAAGAAGATCTTGGTCGAGGAAAAAGGAATAAGATGCTTAGTTGGCAGTTGAAATCTCCTTTTGAACAGGAAAGAAAAACAGCAAAATCGATGCCACACAGAATGAAAATACTCCCAACAATTCAGGCTGGATAAAATCAAAATATACTCGTACATGTATTTTTCATTATGCCAAAGATGATACAAAATTATTGAAGAAATTCATTGCGTGGTTTGGCAAGGAGAAAAGGAAAGGTCGTAAAAAGCCGTAAGTCCCTTAATGTATTTTATTATTTGTTAATTGCTTAAATTTTTGTCCTTAACTTGTGAATTTAAACTTAGGACTAAGTGTATTGATTTTGAAATTCGTAAAGTTAAGTGTCCTTAAGTTCTGTGAATGTAAGTCTAAGTTTAACACCAAGTGTCCTTAACTTTAGAACTTGGAAATCAAAGTTCAGGACCAAGTGTCCTTAACTTTTCAACTTGAAACTCAAACTTCAGGACCATGTGTCCTTAATTTTTCAAGTTGAAACTAAAACTTCAGGACCTAGTGTCCTTAACTTTTGAACTTGAAATTCAAACTTCAGGACCTAGTGTCCTTAACTTTTGAACATGGACATCAAAGTTCTGGACCAAGTGTCCTTGACTTTTCAACTTGAAACTCAAACTTCAGGACCATGTGTCCTCAACTTTCCAACTTGAAACTCAAATTTTGGGACCAAGTGTCCTTAACTTTTCAACTTGAAACTCAAACTTCAGGACCATGTGTCCTCAACTTTCCAACTTGAAACTCAAATTTTGGGACCAAGTGTCCTTAACTTTTCAACTTGAAACTCAAACTTCAGGACCATGTGTCCTTAACTTTTCAAGTTGAAACTAAAACTTCAAGACCTAGTGTCCTTAAGTTTTGAACTTGAAATTCAAACTTCAGGACCTAGTGTCCTTAACTTTTGAACATGGAAATCAAAGTTCAGGACCATGTGTCCTTAAGTTCTCAACTTGAAAATCAAACTTCAGGACCATATGTCCTCAACTTTTCAACTTGAAACTCAAACTTCAGGACCAAGTGTCCTTAACTTTTGAACTAGAAACTTAAACTTCAGGACCTAGTGTCCTTAAGTTTTGAACTTGAAAATCAAACTTCAGGACCTAGTATCCTTAACTTTTGAACATGGAAATCAAAGTTCAGGACCAAGTGTCCTTAACTTTTGAACATGGAAATCAAACTTCAGGACTATGTGTCCTTAAGTTTTCAACTTGAAAATCAAACTTCAGGACCTAGTGTCCTTAATTAGGAAATGAGGACTAAATTCTAACTTTCATATTTTCAAAATTTTCAGGGGACAAACTGATATATATGCTGATGATAACAGTGTGAGGAATAATCCATACAAATTGTATCAGCTAAAAATCAACAGCAAAATGTTCTTCCTTGAGCTTTCAGATAGTAGCTTTGTACTTGATGATAAGGTTTAATAATTCGCAAGGCATTTATTTTCTTTATTCTTAATTTACTATTTTTTAATTATTTTATGACTGATGGATTTGTTTTATTTTTTGCTTTTTTATGAAGCATATTGACATTGCCCTATATTATTTGAGAAAGAAGGAATGCTACCACCCTCGCGATCATCCTTTTCGTTGCACAACTACAGATATAGTTTTTGATAACTATATGCTACAGATATATAAGGAATTCAATGAAGATGTTACAGATATCTTTTGGTGTGGTGATAATCAATTGGTTCTGACACTATATGTGTGGGGTGACAATCGTCGATGTGGAATTGCTTGGACAGAGGTTGACAAAATCTTCTTTCCATGTTGGCTTCCTTCAGAAGAAGATAATGTTGTGACACATTTTTTGTTGGGGGTATTGGACTTGAATGAGAAAAAGATTGATGTGTATGATTCCATATATAGTGAGCCATATGAGGCAGGAATAAAGCACATTGAAATGTATGCACGCGTGATCCCCAACTTGCTAAAGTTCTTACAGTTTGAGAAAAATCACAAGTCTTTTGGAAATGCATTCAACAAATTTGATATTCAATGGCAAAGATCACCACACCAAACTGGATCGTACGTGTTGTTATTTGTTATATAATTTATATGTACTTTAGATTTATTGTTTAATTGACTCCATATCTTACATTTTTCATAGGACCGATTGTGGTGCATTCCTAATCAAATATGTGGAGTTGTTGATGATGGGAAAGGATGTGGAAAAATTCCAACCTGAAGACATAAAAGACTTTAGAAAAGAACGTGTAGCAAATCTTTGTGCACATGGAGAGTGGAAAAGAAATTCTGGTTATGATACACCACCAGAAAATGTTGGCGACGACTATGATAGTGAAAATGAAACTTGATGTCTGAAGGAGCTGTAGTTTAGTTGTAAAGAAACTTAGTTGTAGTTGTTTTTGTAAAGAATCCATATGAATTCTGAAATTTCTTGTAAATTTTGCAAAAGGTAATTTCATTTTGTTTGCATAGCATAATTTTTTGTCACAGCTATGCAAAATTACGATTTCAGAAGTAATATGAAGGCATCATATTTTTAATTTCTTTGTTTATGTCAAGTATTGATTTGTCAATTTTTAAATTCAAAGTTAAAGACCAAGTGTCCTTAACTTTTGAACCTGTAAGTCGAAGTTAAGGACTTCTTGTCCTTAACTTTTAAACATGTAAGTGGAAGTTAAGGACTGCATGTCCTTAACTTTTAAACTTGAAAGTTTAAGTTAAGGACTGCCTGTCCTTAACTTTTGAACCTGTTAGTCGAAGTTAAGGACTTCCTGTCCTTAACTTTTGAACTTGTAAGTGGAAGTTAAGGATTGTCTGTCCTTAACTTTTAAACATGTAAGTCGAAGTTAAGGACTGCTCGTCCATAACTTATAAACCTATAAATGGAAGTTAAGGACTCCCTGTCCTTAACTTCTGAACTTGAAAGTCAAAGTTAAGGACTGCCTGTCCTAAACTTTTAAACATGTAAGTGGAAGTTAAGGACTCCCTGTCCTTAACTTCTGAACTTGAAAGTCAAAGTTAAGGACTGCCTGTCCTAAACTTTTAAACATGTAAGTCGAAGTTAAGGACTACTCGTCCTTAACTTATAAACCTGTAAGTGTAAGTTAAGGACTCATTGCCCTTAACTTCTGAACTTGAAAGTCAAAGTTAAGGACTGCATGTCCTTAACTTTTAAACATGTAAGTCGAAGTTAAGGAATACTCGTCCTTAACTTATAAACCTGTAAATGGAAGTTAAGGACCCTGTCCTTAACTTCTGAACTGTCCTTAACTTATAAACCTGTAAGTGGAAGTTAAAGACTCCTTGTCCTTAACTTCTGAACTTGAAAGTCAAAGTTAAAGACTACATGTCCTTAACTTTTAAACATGTAATTCGAATCCTTAACTTATAAACCTGTAAGTGGAAGTTAGGGACTCCCTGTCCTTAACTTCTGAACTAGAAAGTCAACGTTAAGGACTGCATGTCCTTAACTTTTAAACATGTAAGTCGAAGTCCTTAACTTATAAACCTGTAAGTGGAAGTTAAGGACTCCCTGTCCTTAACTTCTGAACTTGAAAGTCAAAGTTAAGGACTGCCTGTCCTTAACTTCTGAACTTTGAAATCAAAAGAAAAAAAACATAAGCGGAAAGAAATTTTGAAAATTCAGACATCTGCTCAAATAAGAATAATCTAAATGAATCAAATTCATAGCAAAAGCTTAAAAGAGTCAATAAATCTACTCTTCTCTATGCTTCCTAAAAAATGGATGGACTGCCGGAGAATATATACAAGTTGTTCTATTATGACCAATTCTTCTACAGCGGCCACATTTGAATGATATTTTTGATGACTCGGTAACTGGAATATTCCTTTTCTTCTGTCTTCTACCTGGTTGCACTTTGAAATCTAGAGGTTTAATAATTTGTGACTTAACACTCTCTCGTACAATCTAAGAATCAGTATGTCCTATAGGATGTATTTGCCTTTCATATGTTTTCAGCCAAGATTCCTTTAAGTACCAGGGCGAGCAAAAGTTGGACTTCTTGATGTTTCTCTTCTCAATAGCTGCAATTGCATGTATGCATGGTAATTCATCACATTGAAACTGAAAACAATCACATGTTCTTTTATTTAAGTCCACCAAGAAACTAATTCTTTCTTCTTCAACTCTAGAACGCCATGAATCAACAGGGAAGACCTTCAATGTTGACAACTTATAAGTTAGTACATTATGTTAAATTATATTAAAATAATAACCTAAACATAGAACATAATACTTACATTCAAAGTAAATGCTAAATCTATCTTTTTCTTCAATTCCTCTTCTACCCAACAAGAAACATCATAAAAAGTTCCTTCTGCTTGATTTCTTCTTTCATAAAACCAACGTTGTAGCTTCACTTGGATGAAATCCATCATTTTTAATATAGGCATCTCTCTTGCTTCCAATAGGACAAAAATTCATTGACTCAAATATGTTTGTTGTGAGTATGTCATATATTCGTCATGGACTACAAGAACGTTCACACCTTTCCGGTGGTTCTTCCATCAAGTAGTCATAAGTCTTATTATCTACTTTTGCTATATCTGACATGTAAAGATCAAATTCTTTGCGCATGTATACTCTTGCAGCACTTTGAAAAAGTTTTATGACCTCACTTTTCACTTTCCTTCGCTTTAGATTCTTCTCCAAATGATAGATATAAATTGTCACGATCCAAAATCCAACACAGGTCGTGATGGCACCCAACACCGGAGTCAGGCAAGTCAACAGGCGATGAGATCCCTCAGGCATAGCACTGAAGTAAGGGCCGGAGGATCTCAGATGACTGGGATAACCACTATGTGAACTCTGAATGGCTGGAGGACGGTAGGAACGCTCTGCCATGGTGCTGAAATGAGGCTTCGCTGGAACACCTCGGGGAAGTGGTGGAGGTGCTGAATAAAAGGGCTTGCTGGGCTAACCACTGCTATACTGACCCCTGCCCCTAGCTGGGGCACCTCTCAAATCTCCAGATAATTTATCCCTCTTATCCTACTGCCCCTGCTCCCTGCTCCTCGATCGATACCCCTCGATCCTGCGAGCAATCTCTACCACGAGCTGATAAGGAGTACCCATCCCCACCTCTCGGGCCATGGTGGCCCTAATACCTGGATGTAACTTTGCCACAAATCTCTACACTCTCTCAGCATCGCTAGGCAATATCATAAGTGCATGGCGAGACAACTCTGAAAATCTGGCCTCATAATCTGTCACTGACATTTGCCCCTGCTCTAGCCGCTCCAACTGGTACCGCAGCTCTTCCCTCTCAGAGGGTGGGATATATCTATCCAGAAACATCTGCGTGAACTGCTCCCAGGTGATAGGAGGAGAATCTGCTGACCTGCTGAGAATGTAGGACTGCCACCATCTGCGAGCTCTGCCCTCTAACTGGAAGGTAGTGAAATCCACTCCATGGGACTCTAGTATCCTCATGTTGTGAAGTTTGTCCCTGCACCTATCCACAAAATCCTGGGTTCCTCGCCTAGCTTACCCTCAAAGGCAGGAGGGTGCAATCGGGTCCATCTATCCAGTAGCTTCTGCGGATCACTGTCCACAGCTGGTCTAGGCTCAGGTGTTGCTGCAACAGGCTGGACCCTACCCATGGGCAGTGTACCCGGGGTATGATGTAATGTTGTTATCGGTCCTGCGGTCTGGGAAGTAGGGGTCTGGACTCCCCCTACCGCCTGAGAAGTGGCAGGATCTGCTGGAAATAAACCAGCCTGGGACATAGTGTCCATAAATCTCATCATACGGCCCGTGACTTCCTGGAAGCCTGGCGCCATCATAAAGTCTACTGGTACAGGATCTGCTGGAGGCACCTCATCCTGCTCCTCTATAATAGGGTCCTCTGGTGGCGGGACCGGAATAGCTCTAGGACGCCCTCGTCCCCTACCACGGGCCGATGCCCTCCTCCGACCTCTTCCAGCGGGGGTAGCGGCCCTTCCCCGGTTTGGAACATCACATGCACGTGCCCTCACCATCTTTGAGAGAATAGTAGAATGAATTTAATAAATCATCGACTTCACGATAGAATAAGAACAAAGAGAGGTTTCCTAACCCTTATAGCCTTCTGAAGATAACTACAGACGTCTTTGTACCGATCTGCAAGACTCTACTGGGTTTGCCCGTGACTCTGAAATTTACATGAACCTAGTGATCTGATACCATGTTTTCACGACCCAAAATCCAACACAGGTCATGATGGCGCCCAACACCGGAGTCAGGCAAGCCAACAGTTGTTTACTAGTGAGATTATCCTTATTTGACCTACCAACCCCACATATTCCCAAAGTTTTAAGCTTAGATCATTTAAATAAAAGTGGAAACATTAACCAACTTAAGTAAATGCAGCCACAATGATCATGATCCAGTGTATACAGTCCCAAAATAAAGAGTCTGCTATGTGCGTGCCAGGAACTAGTGTCACAAGTCAACAGGCGAACTAGTAGAATAAACAAAAGATTATAAAAAATGTATTGTTGTCTGAGAGAAGTAGATAGGAATAAACAAAATACAACTCTATAGCACTGCTGAGAATCGCCAAGGGAGGCAGCTCACCGTGGAGTCAGGTCCAGAATATACGTCAAGCTCCGGTCGGATAACCAGAAGCACCAGCCTTAGAACCTGTACGATTAACTACAGAAGTGCAGCATGAGTACATAAATATATATGTACCCAGTGATTATCCCGCCTAACCTCGAAGAGGTAGTGGCGAGAGGTCGACATGAAACTCACTAAGGTCCAACAGTACAATTTAACAGAATATAATGGAAACAGTAGGCATGTAAAGACAGTGAAGCAACAAGTATATATGTAAGGTACTGCAATCCACGAAGAATACTAGGAATAAATAAAACAATTACCACTTCACTTTTTCCCCAAATATCTGTCAGATCAATATCCATGAATTTAGTAACAAATAAATCATACGCATACAGGGTAAGGACAATCGGCCAGAGTCATAAGATAGTCATGTCGGTGCACTGCCGAGGATCGAACGGCTCGTACCAAAAGTGCACCTCTCCACAAAGTACTCACATCTATGCACTGCCGAGGATCGAACGGCCCGTACCAAAAGTGCATCTCTCAACTCCTCTATGCACTGCCGAGGATCGAACAGCCCGTACCAAAAGTGCATCTCTCAATCCGTCGTGGCGTACGGCACGTTCCCATAAGAGTGGGGGAAATCACACTCCGCTCGCGGAATGTAAATTGCGAAGCGGTCACATGCACACACATTATTCCTTTTTAAAAGAGAATACTTTTCAGTGAACAATTTCTTACAAGTTTTTCTCAAATTTCATAACTTCNTCTCGTCACTTTGCACGTACATAACCCCCACAATTTATCACATAGAACGTTTAAATCACCTAGGGAGACAATTCCCTCTTACAAGGTTAGAAAGGAGACTCACCTTGCGTCGAATTTACTCCCCGGACTGAGAACGCGCCCGAAACTCCGAACTCTAAACTCGAGGACTCGAAACTAGCCAAATGTTATACAAATATATTAATTTATATTCAAAGCATGGAATTCTCCTATTATTTAGCCAAAATCACCATTCTTGAAGAAAATCTAAAATTCGACCTCGGGCCCGCATGCTCAGATCCCAATAATTCTCGAAATAAACCCTCACCCAAAGCCTACGGATCATTAATATATGATTTTGACTTGATTCCATAGCAAATTTATGGGTAAATTCTCAAATTATCGAAAGCCCTAGGTTACTACCCAATTCTTGATTTTTCACTAATTATGTGATTAAACTTAACTAGGAATTCATGCATGAGGCTAATATTAGAGTAGAATTTACTTACCTTCTATAACCAAGTCGTTTTGTCACGACCCTATTTCGGAGTCGTGATGGCGCCTGCCGTGGAACCAGGCAAGACTCCCTTTTTAACTAAGCTAAGTTCAATTTCTAATAAAAATATGATTTTTAAACGAATTTATTAATAATACTAAGAATCTGAAGTTTAAAACAATATTTGAAGAAACTAAATTTAAAACCTCCAACCCCAGATCCGGTGTCACTCAGTCATGAGCTACTATAAGATAAAGCAAAAGAAAAGGAGAAATGGACAACATTGTCTCAAAATAAAGAACAACAAGTAGAACAGGAAAGAGAAGGCGAGGTCGCGATCGCCAGCTGATACCTCGACAACTCCAATAGAAACGCTGACCGCTGCTCAATATCCGCTACCGGGTCCCGGTGTACCTGGATCTGCACACAAGGTGCAGGGGGTAACGTGAGTACACCAACTCAGAAGTAACGAACCCAAACTATGGGTTGAGAAGTAGTTACGGACAAAACCTCAATTATGTTACAATAAATATTATACATAATTTAGACATGCTAACAGTTTATCAAGATGAGAAAATATGCCAAGTATGCCAGTATACTCTACATGCCATCATAAAATATATGTATGAAACCAGTATGGATATGCACATAGTGCTCACAGCTCTCCCACAGACGTCCACTCAATACTATATATGGCTCTCAGACCCAGGAAAGTTCCATCTCGGAATATGCATAAACACCGGCGACCGTAGTCACTCCGTACTGAGGAAGAAGGCCAGTCCAGCCCCCACGGAGAAGATCCATCTCTGAAATACAACACTCTGACAAATTTCCATATCGATGGAAGATCCATCCCTCTCATAACATCAGCTTCGGACAAGATCCATGCCCAGGGAAGATCCATCCCTCACATAACATCCACTTCGGACAAGATCCATGTCCAGGGAAGATCCATCCGTCACATCAATGCGCTCACTCGGGGTGTAAAGACTCAGGAGGGGCCCTAGTGGCCCAAGCGCTATATCAAGCCAACGAAGGCATAATTTAAATATCGCTGCAGTGTGCAGTCCATTCTCATAACTGTCTCAATAACAAGCTCTCGGCCTCACTCAGTCATTACTCTTCAGTCTCACTCACATGGATCACAAATGCCTCCATCAGCCCGAAACAATGATAAGTATGCATGTAATTAACAATACTGACACTGAGATATGAAATGATATGTTATAACAGGACTGAGTATATGACATCAAATAATCACCACATGAGACAGAAATATACGACCACTCGGGTCTCAGCATTTCCGGCGTGAAGCCTAGCATTTATACTTAACATGATTTCTAACATGTTCACAATTACCACATTAATGGAAGCACAGTTATCATCATGGAATAATCACTAAGCGGTGCCATGGGATAAGCCAGGACACAATTACTCGGTACATGCCCGCACGCCCGTCACTTGGCATGTGCGTCACCTCAACAGTAGTCATAAATCATTTAGCTCGGGGTTTTGAACCCTCAGAACCAAGTTTGGAAATGTTACTTACCTCAAAACCGGCTAAAATACTATTCCGCAGTGCCTTTGCCTCTAAATCCGGCCTCTGAGTTCTCCAAATCCACCAAGTTCAGATTTTTATCATCAATTTATGCTTAAGGAATAAATTCTAATCGAAAAATATCAAATTTAGTCCAAAACCCGAATTGGGTCAAAACCCGACCCCCGGGCCCACGTCTTGAAGCTCAGAAATTTTTATACGAAACTGTTCTTCATCATCCCACGAGTCCGTACATATAAAGAACACTAAAATCGGAGTTCGTTTGACCCCTCAAATCCATCCCTAAAAGTCTCAAAATCTCAAGCCCTAAACCCACATTTTTCTACTGATTTTTGTGAATTTAACACTGATATTATTCCCTATAATCATCCGTAAATGAGTTTTAAGGTCCAAAACACTTACCTCTATGAAGAACAATGATTTCCCTCTTCAAAAATCGCCCCCAAAGCTCTTTGTCCGCACAAAAATGGTGTAAAAAGGGTTTAAGTCGTGGAGGGTTTAATTATATACTGCCCAGTGATTTCTTCACTGCGATCGCGGCAAAAGCCACGCAATTGCAGTTCACAGCAGCTCAACCTCACGCGATTGCAACCAAATGCACGCAATCGCGAAGACCAATTGATCTCACCCCCCACGCGCCTGTCATAACCCTACGCAATCGCGACCTAGCCCACGCGATCGCACTTCACCTTATTCCAAACCTACGCGATCGCAACCCGATTCACGCGATCGCGATGCACAATTTTTCCTGGCCCTCAGAGTGTTCTATGCGATCACAGCCCTTGCCATGCGATCGCAATTCACAGATCCCTGCTGCACAAAAACCAGAAAACCAGCAATTCTCTAAGTCCAAAAATGCTCGTTAACCAACCGAAATCCATCTCGAGCCCCTCGGGACCCTAACCAGAGTTACCAACACATCATAATTGATTATTCAAACTTATTTGCACTCTCAAAACACCAAAACTAACATCAAAACACCATATTTACATCGGATTCAAGCCTAAGAACTTTGAAATTTCTAAAATCCACCAACGATGTCGAAACTATCCAAAACAACTCCGATTGACCTGAAATTTTGCAGACATATCCAAAATGACATTACGAACTTGTTCTAACTTCTGGAATTCCATTCCGACCCCGATAGCCTATTTTTCACTGCCGACCCGAAATCTCCAAAAACTAACATTCGCCAATTCAAGCCTAACTCTACACGGACATCACAAAAATATTTCGAACACACTCCTAAGACCCAAATCACCTAAAGAAGCTATCCGAGCCATAAAATCCGCATTCCGAGGTTGTTTACCAATAAGTCAACCCTCAATCGACTTTTCCCATTTTAAGGCTAAGACTAAGCGACTAAACTCTCACTACAACCATTCCGATTTCAAGCCTACCAACTCTAACACATAAATAATAGTATAACCAACCTATGACAAGTCAATAACAGTAATTTTTAATGCAAGTTCTACGTAACGACCGACCGGGTCGTTACACGTTTGCCCCTCTAAAATGGTGGAAATTGCCCCAAGGAAGAAGAAGAAGATGAAAAAAATGAATTAAACCCGTGTATAAAAACACACTGTCTGAACAGTTTTTTCGCAGCTGTGGCTTGAGGACCGCACCTACGAGCAAAGGCTCGCACCTGCGGAAATGGACTGGGGAGCCTAGGCCCGCACCTGCGGAGTGGAGACCGCACTTGCGGCTCCACTCCTGTGAAACTCTGTCCGCACCTGCGAGAATTGGCCAGACAACTGGGTGTCACACCTGCGAGGCTGGGACCGCAGGAGCGGTCCCGCACCTGCGACTGGTCAACCGTACCTGCGGTCACACCAGAACAGGTGCACCAGCAGCTATTTCAGCTAGTTTTTGGCCTCGTGTGGTGTCCGGGAGGCACCTGGGCCCACTCGAGCCCCCATCCGAATATACCAACAAGTCCCAAATCATAATACGGACTCGCTCGAGCCTTCGGAACACCCAAAATAACGCTAAAACTCAGAATCACACCTCAAAACCCCAAGAACCAAACTTAGGAACTTTAAGTTTTCTAGACTTCGCTAACAACGCTCCAAACCGACCTATACTACTTGGAATGAAACCAAATTTTCAAGGAAAGTCATAAATGACATAACGGAACTATTCCCGATCTTGGAATTTCGTTCGGACCTCAATATCGCAAAAACACGTCCCAAACCATAATAGGAACTTAAGGAACTCTTAATTAAATATTGGACGTCGAAACGCTCACGGGCCATCAGAAACCCATTCCAAACATATGCCCAGGTACGAAATCATCATACGAAGCCACCATAACCGACAAAACTCGATTTCGAGGTCGTTTACCCAAAATGTTGACTGAAGTCAAACTTGGCCTTAGAGGCCAACCTTAAGGAACCAAATGTTCCTATAGCACTTTAAACACCTCCGAATCCCGGACCACCAGTCCCCGCAAGTCACAAATCATAAAAAGCCGCTATGGAAAGTTTCATATAGGGGAACGAGGTCCGATAACGCAAAACAGCCGGTCGGGTCGTTCCATGGTGGCTTTCAGGATATACCTTTGCAATGGCATATACAATAGCTTGATGCCTGTCTGATAAAAAAATCAAGTTCTCACGGCTTCCAATTGCATTGCGAAGCTCACTAAAGTACCACTCGTAGGAATTTTTATTTTCAGATTCTGTTATTCCAAAGGCTAGTGAGAAAATTTGGTTATGTGCATCCTTTGAAACTGAAATCATTAAAACACCACAAAATTTTGACTTCAAAAAAGTTGCATCAACAGCAATCACTGGTCTACAATGATTCCAACCAGCTATTGATGATCCATAGGTATAAAACATATAAACAAACCTGAAAATACAATATAAAAGAAGGTTAACAGAAGTTAAGGAAAGGCAGTCTTTAACTTCGACTTACAAGGTCAAAAGTTAAGGATAGGTAGTCCTGAAGTTAGACTAACAAGGTCAAAAGTTAAGGACATGTAATAAACTCTTTTTTGATTGTTTACCTGTAAGTGGAAGTTAAGGACTCCCTGTCCTTAACTTCTGAACCTGAAAGTCAAAGTTAAGGACTGCCTGTCCTTAACTTTTAAACATGTAAGTCGAAGTTAAGGACTTCCCGTCCTTAACTTATAAACCTATAAGTGGAAGTTAAGGACTCCCTGTCTTTAACTTCTGAACTTGAAAGTCAAAGTTAAGGACTGCCTGTTCTTAACTTTTAAACATGTAAGTTGAAGATAAGGACTGCACGTCCTTAACTTATAAACCTGTAAGTGGAAGTTAAGGACCCCATGTCCTTAACTTCTGAACTTGAAAGTCAAAGTTAAGGACAGCATGTCCTTAACTTTTTAACTAGTTAAAGACAGCATGTGCTAACGTTTATAAAACAGACTAATAAACTCTTTTTTGATTACCTGTTGTTGTCGTCTATCTTTATGTTATTATATGTTCCCGGGTTTTTACTTCTCATCATATACAAGTATGAAGACAATAATTCATAATTCTCTTCAGGACTTCCTCTTATTAAAGCAGAAGCATGTTGAATAGCACGCCACGCCTTGTGATAACCAATGTCTAGTCCATGCAATTTTTGCATTTCTGCCATGACAAAAGCTAGTGTAACTTCAAACATTGGTTCTCGAAGATTGTCAATAATGTAACCACTAATCAACTTTGAAGTTGCATGCCTTTGATCAGCTTTCATAGTGTTAAGTGAGCAGCCATGATTTTTCTCGATCTTTACTATCTTGAACAATGTTTAATCTTTAATTCTGAAAGCGCGCACACTCCACCCACACCTATCATCATTGCATTTCAACAAATATCTTGTTGAGATTGATCTAACAACCTTGAATTCAAAATTTCCTTTAATTGCTATATTTGAAAAACAGTTAATTATACTTTTCTTTTTGTCAAATATTGATCCCACTTTTATTTCATCCAACGAAGCATTTTCTCTTAATATCGTAGTTGGGGATTCTTTTTGTTTCAAATTTGACCTTCGTCTAGTTAGTTGAGTAGAAGTTTTTTCAGCAACTTCTTCGATGACCGGTGCACGTTCTAAGACTTGAATACCCAAAGCTTGTTTGTTGTCAATCTCTAGAATGATTTTTCCTTCAACTTGAATAGAATCAAATGTTTGAAGCACCTCTTCAGTTATTGGTTGAGATTCAACCATATCTATTTCCATTATCTGTTGGCATTTATTTTGATTGTCATGTTCAGTTTCTCTGTTGACAGTTTCAAGGATGCTTGTTGATCCAAAATCTCTTTCCGAAATATCAACAATGAAACGACAGCCCTTGAAGGGTGAATGAGTTTTTAGTAACTCTATACATGTGTGATCTAAATCTTTGGATACAAGCATTCCCTTGCTTGTTCCCACGTTGATATCAAACCATATCACTGCTTCAAACTTGTCGCTATCCAATTTAATAACTTCAAAGATCTATTTAATGAAATCTTCAAACGGAATTGCCTTAGGTACTAGAAAAAGCTTTGTTTGATGATCAAGATACTTATAGTCTTCAGTCCATCTACCATTAAATACAACTATAATGCATATTGTTTCCATCATGCAAGTCAAGAGCAATCCTTGTATAATTAAGAACAGGTACTGTAAGTTAAGGACCAAGTGTCTTAAGTTTTGAACTTGGAGCCTAAAGTTCAGAACAAAGTGTCCTTAACTTTTGAACTTGAAACTCAATCTTCAGGACCAAGTGTCCTAAAGTTATGAAATTGAAACTCAAACTTCAGGACCTAGTGTCCTTAACTTTTCAATTTAAAAATTAAACTTCAGGACCTAGTGTCCTTAAGTTTTCAACTTCAAAATCAAACTTCAGGACCAAATGTCCTTAAGTTATGAAATTGAAACTCAAACTTCAGGACCTAGTGTCCTTAACTTTTCAATTTCAAAATTAAACTTCAGGACCTAGTGTCCTTAAGTTTTCAATTTCAAAATTAAACTTCAGGACCTAGTGTCCTTAACTTTTCAACTTCAAAATCAAAGTTAAGTATAAAGTTTAGGACCTAGTGTCCTTAAGTTTTCAACTTGAAAATCAAACTTCAGGACCTAGTGTCCTTAAGTTATGAAATTGAAACTCAAACTTCAGGACCTAGTGTCCTTAACTTTTCAACTTCAAAATCAAACTTCAGGACGTAGTGTCCTTAACATTTTTAAACAATTTTCAAAACTATGACAGTATTTCCATAATATTCAAAACAACAACAAAAAAGTTAAGGACATTGTGTTCTTAACATTTTCAATTCAATTTGAAACGGGGACACCAAATCCTTAACATTATGTCCTCAATTTTTATCGAATTATTACAGTACGCGATGTCCTTAAGCTTATCAATCCAGAAATTCAAAAAAAGTAAAAATCTAATTTGTACCATCAAATTCATAGTAAAGAAATAAAAATCAACAGAAACATACAAAATCATAACTTACTATAAATTTATGTTGATTTTTGGACGAGAAAGTTGAATACTATGGTTTGAAATCGGAGGGAGAAGCTTCTTCAAGTTCGCGATCACAGTCAGGTAAGTTGAATACCATTGCTCCTGCTGAAGTTAATTGTGCTTATCGTTAATAAAAGCTTAGGTATAAGTTATAGCAGAAGGGTATTTTCGTCTAGTCAGGTAAAAGTTCATTAAACTAGTGGCTAAAGAATAAATACATTTAAAATACTAGCTTTAAAATAAAGTCAGCTTCTATTAGTGGTTATTTGTACACATCCCCCTTCATTGGAGCTGATGGCCCAGCCAGGTAAGCCTCTTCAACCAAGCCCATATACTAACTTAGTACGTGTATTATCACTTTTAGCCCGCACCAGAAATTATTTATATTTGGTAGCCTAAAAAGTATATAAAATTTGTATAATTTCTGTATATAAAATACAGAATATACAAAAAATATACAAACTTTATATACTTTTTCGGCTATATTTTTTCAGCGAATATACAGTGTCATTTTTCCAACTTATTAGTACGAAGGGTTTTCAATTCCAAGAGTTCATTGGTGACCAAGTGTAACATTATATTTTTATAGTGATGTGAAAACCTAAATTCCTATGTTTGGATCAGGCCCCAAGCACAAAAAGCATGTCTTATCTTCTTTCTTTCTTTTTTGTCCTTTTTCTGAAATGCACAAGAAAATTTGTGAGATCTACAATTATATATTATACTTAATTAAGTGATACATACTTTCATATTGTTAATATTTTCTTTTAGTTGCCTTTTAGTGGTTACAGATACCCATTGGCTGAACCGCGCGCTAAATTAACATTTTTACTAAATTTTAGTGTATGCGCTTTAGATACGCCTCTAAATCATAAAATTATTGCTATGTAAAAAGTGGAAGGAACACCTTAAGTTAAATAATTGTAGCTAAAACGTTTAATTGATTTTGAAGTAAATGGGAAGGAGAACAAACAATAAATATTACTGCAATTTAGAAATTAAGAAAGTGATCTTTTTATATCTTTTATGCGTAAAAGTAAATCTCTCGTGCGTAATAAAGAGATAGTCATAAAACTAAAAATAAGTTTGTAAAAACCCATAAAATTATTTGACCCCAAATACATAAGTAAAAAAAATGGGTCTTCATTGTCATATACAATGTTGAAATAAAGAAAATATTCTTTTTAGATCTCTAATGTGTACAAGATAAATCTCTTATGTGTAAAAGTAAATCTCTTATGTGTAAAAAAAAATAGGATCATGAAATCAAAAACAGTGTTGTATGTTGTTTTCCTTCACTTTTTAAATAACCGGACTTAAGTCCTGCTTTTTATCAAATCTATTTACTGCAAGCGTTATGGAGTGCACTTGTGGTGTGTGATTCTGCAATTGACGATTACAAGGTTATATTGATCTATAACATGTTTTACGTTGTTTGTTGTGTGAACAACAACGATTGGACGACAAAAACAACTCTCCCAATCTTAGAACAACGTCTCCCCAGTTTAGAACAAGAAACTAATTCATGATCATACTTATGTGGTCAGGGAATTAGCATCGAGGGTTGTGTATATTGGTCTCTGGATCAAGAACTTGACCAGTATAAAAGTAGAGCTTCTATAGTCATATATTTTGATGTGAAGTCAGACGAACTGAACGAGCTTTTAACACCAACTTTTGTCAGTGTTAATGAGTTGTTTCAGTTGGCTACTTCTAAAGGTCGTCTTAATTTATATGGCGGAAAATCCAACAACAACATATGGAGTTAAAAGTTAGAAGTGGATACCTGGATCATGGAAGAAGACGGCTGGAAATGGTTAATGAAACTTCGCCACGTAACCCAACTTTGCCAGTATTATTTTGTAAAATACAGTAATTTTTTGTGTTGCATAAATAATGGTGAATTAATTTTCCGAGGACCAAAGAATCACCATGTTTCCATTTATAATCCTAAACAATAATAATTTATTACTACTAAAGAATATCTATTCCTTTCTATCGGGTATGTGTATCGTCTTGTATATCCAACATGTTTGGATAGCTTATGTTTTCCTAAAACCAATGTCATGCACAAGAGGAAGGGGAAACAACTCACTCTATCAGAATGATGGTCATAGCTAGATTCAAAAAAGACACTTGTGATATCAAAAGACCGATAGAGAAATTATCAAAATCATCACGAGTAGGATCCTTTCACCCATGTCTCGAGGAGTTTGAACCATGGGTATGCCTGATGTATATGGTCAAAATCATATGACCCCGAATTTGTAGGCTCGAGAGGTCGCATCGAGGGTAGAAGTTCGATACAGACCAGGCCCGGGCTCGAAGGCAGAATAAGAGGCTCGAAGACCTAAGTGCTCGAGGAGCATTGGAGCCAAGTACGATCGATTCAAGAACAAGTGTCATTATTGTTCTTGCTTTATTGTCCCTAACCCACCTCGAGGTTATCGAGATCGAGGTCCATATTGCAAAAAGTAACACTGGTTTGGTTCTTCAATTATTCTCCTTTATTACCTTATATTACTTGCTTACTAATTGGTATTGGACTAGATCACATATCTTTAAAATCATAAATCAAATTTAATTGTTACTCGTATTTTCGAGGTAAACAGTTTGGCGCCCACCGTGAGGCTAAGATAATAGTGATTATTTCAGTACTAATTTTCTAATAACACACGTTATTCTTCACACTTTTCCTTGTCAAAGATTCTTTGATTTCAGACTGAAACATGTCGAACTTCGCGAACACACCAGTGCATGGTAATGACGGCCTCGGATTCCATGGGGAAAATGATAATGCAACAGCTTCGAGGGCCGGTGTACCACCGCTTAACCCTAGGGTAGCACCAGTTCCTAACACAATCGATGTTGGTTCACGCATTGATCTAAACGTCGATTTGGGCACTGACGTTGGAGGAAACGTACGCGAAGAGGTTCAACCCAGTGGCCAAAGAACACAGGGTCGAGGAGATGGAGAAGTCAGCCTCCAAGTGATTTTTGAAATGTTACAAGCACAACAGATTGCTATTGCTCTGTTGCAAAATTAGCAAAAGACTACGAGCGTGGAGAGACCAGAAACTACTCATCGTGTTGAACCAGTCCCGGAGAGGTCGAGCAATAATGGATCAGGAGTTGACCCCACAATCATGAGAATGTTCGAAGAACTCACAAAGAGGATCAAATCAGGAGAGAAAAGGATCGAGCACAATGATAAAAAGGTGGAAACATATAACTCGAGGGTCGACCAAATATCGGAAGCCCCTCCGATTTTGAAAGGATTGGATTCTAAAAAGTTTGTGAAAAAACCTTTCCCCCCGAGTGCGGCCCCGAAGCCTATTCCGAAGAAGTTTCGCATGCCGGACATACCCAAATACAACGGGACCACCGATCCCAACAAGAACATCACCACATATACTTATGGTATAAAGGGAAACAATTTGGAGGACGACGAGATCGAGTCTGTTCTACTGAAAAATTTTGGGGAAACTTTGTCCAAAGGGGCCAGTGGTACCATAACCTGCCCCCGAATTCCATCGATTCATTCTCCATGTTAGCGTATTTGCTTGTAAAAGAACATGCTGGTGCTATAAAGGTTGCAACAAGAAATTCGGACGTATTCAAAATTAAACAAAGGGACAATGAGATGTTAAGGGAATTTGTATCCCGGTTCCAAATGGAATGAATGGAGTTACAACCAGTTTATGATGACTGGGTTGTTCAAGCTTTCACTCAGGGTCTAAATGAGTGGAGCTTGATAGCATCGAGACAGTTAAAACAAAACTTGATCGAGTACACCGCTGTGACTTGGGCAGATGTGCATAACAAATATCATTCGAAGATTAGGGTCGAAGATGATCAGTTGGGAGCCCCCTCGGTCTCGATTTATCCAAACAGGTTAACAACAAAAGATTCGAGAGGTGCAGACAGGGAACCAAGACCAAACAAGGAGAGGTATCAGCCATACGTCGAAGAGCGAAGGAACAGTTCGAGGCGCAATGTACCTCGAAATTATCAAAGAGTAGATCGAGGACAGAATTATCGGGGGCTCATGAGTACGATCAGGTTCGATAGGCACTCAGGACCGGCAGAGGCTCCTCGATTATCAGAATACAATTTTAGCGTCGATGCCTCGGGCATCATCTCAGCCATTGGAAAAATTAGGGATACCTGGTGGCCTAAACCCATACAAACCGACCCTTCTCAGAAGAATCCCAACTTTATGTGTAAGTATCACGAGACACATGGGCACAGCACCGAGGATTGCAGGCAACAGAGAGAGGAGGTAGCCTGATTATTCAATAAGGGACATCTTCGAGAATTTCTCAGCAACAGGGCCAGGAACCATTTCGGAGAAAGAGACGCCAATACGAAGAATGAACCAGAGGAACCTCAACATGTTATTCATATGATCATCGGCGGAGTCGACGTCCCACAGGGACCCGTATTCAAATGCACCAAAGTGTCAATCACAAGGGAGAAGCGGACTCGAGACTACATGCCCGAGGACACCCTCACATTCAATAAGGAAGACACCAAGGGATTATCTCAGCCACACAATGATGCACTGATAATTTCTATTCTTTTAAAGAAAGTTCAAGTTAAATGTGTTCTTGTGGATCCAGTTTGCTCGGTGAATATAATCAGATCGAGGGTCGTGGAGCAGCTCGGGCTGCTTGACCAAATCATACCTGAATCTCGAGTCTTGAATGGCTTCAACATGGCAAGCGAAACAACGAATGGGGAAATCATCCTCCCTGAGAATGTGGTCGGAACCATACAAGACACAAAATTTCATGTCATCAAAGCTGACATGAGGATAATGCTTTGCTTGGAAGACCGTGGATCCACAACATAAGGTCAGTGCCATCAACCCTTCATCAAATGATGAAGTTCCCAACAAAAGATGGCGTAAAGACGGTATATGGAGAGAAACACGCGACAAAGGAGATGTTCGCAGTCCAGGACTTAACACCAGTATCAACGCCCTCTACATCGGAAAATACGAGCATCAAGGACAAACAGGTAGCAAAATAGCAATCACAGTTTATACCCTCGGTAGAGGCCGACGGTGAAGAAGATGACTTCCTTACCCCTCGAGCTTTCGTCGCCCCCGAGGAGTCAGATGCGACGAAGTCCATGGTCGAAGAACTGGAGCAAGTGATATTGATCGAGCATCTGCCAGAATGAAAGGTATACCTGGGAACGGTATTAACCCTCGAACTCAGGAAAAAGCTCATTCAATTCCTTATTGATAACATTGATTGTTTTGCTTGGTCCCACTTAGATATGACAGGGATCCCGCCGGAGATAACCACCCATCGACTGAGTGTCGACCCCAGGTTTAAACCAGTGAAGCAAAAAAGAAGGCCCCAGTCCGAGGCAAAGCATGCATTCATAAAAGACGAGGTAACCAAACTTCTCTAGATAGGGTCCATTAGGGAAATAAAATACCCTGAATGGCTAGCTAATGTAGTAGTAGTCCCTAAAAAAGGAAACAAACTTAGAATGTGTGTAGACTATAAATATTTGAACAAGGCATGCCCTAAAGATTCTTTCCCGTTACCTAACATCGATCATTTGATCGACGCTATTGCCGTCCACGAGATCCTTACTTTTCTCGATGCCTATTCCGGATACAATAAAATTTGAATGAACTCGGAGGACCGGGAAAAGACTTCATTTATCACGAAGTATGGAACATATTGCTACAATGTAATGCCCTTCGGTCTAACAAAAGCAGGGGCTACATACCAACACCTAGTTAATAAAATGTTTGAACATCAAATAGGCAAATCTATGGAAGTTTATATTGATGACATGCTAGTTAAGTCCCTGCGCGCAGAGGACCATCTAACTTATTTGCAGGCAATGTTCAAGATCTTAAGAAAATACAACATGAAACTCAACCCATAGAAATGCGCTTTTGGATTTGGCTCGGGCAAGTTCTTAGGTTTCATGGTTTCAAAGAGGGGGATCGAGATCAACCCCGACAAAATCAAAGTTATCGAAGAAATCACCATCTTGAATATGTGAAAGCCGTACAATGTCTAACCGGACGAATAGCTGCGCTAGGCTGATTTATCTCGAGATCATTAGATCGGAGCCATCATTTCTTTTCCCTACTCAAGAAGAAGAATGATTTCGCATGGACTCGGAATTGTCAACGAGCCTTAGAAGAGTTAAAACGGTACCTATCGAGT
Organism: Nicotiana paniculata; assembly: GCA_005239505.1. Classification (NCBI taxonomy): domain Eukaryota; kingdom Viridiplantae; phylum Streptophyta; class Magnoliopsida; order Solanales; family Solanaceae; genus Nicotiana; species Nicotiana paniculata. The sequence goes on from ML301003.1 coordinate 44,519, forward strand.
TCTCCCTTGCTTCACACTCCGAATGAGGATGAAAAACTCTACTTGTACTTACCTGTGTTCGAGGTAGCGGTAAGTGGCGTGCTGGTTCGAGAAGAACACGGTACATTGTTTCTTGTTTACTATGTAAGTCGGACTCCAGGAGAGGATGAAACCAGGTACCCGCATTTAGAAAATTTAGTACTTGCACTAATAAGCGCATGTAGGAAATTAAAACCATATTTTCAATGTCACCCTATATGTGTATTGACTACATACCCACTTCAAAATGTCTTGCATAAGCCCGAGTTGTCGGGACGATTGGCCAAATGGGCCATCGAACTTAGAGGGTACGATATCGAATATCAACCCCGAACGGCCATCAAGTCTCAAATCTTGGCAGACTTTGTGGCTGATTTTACACCTGCCCTCATACCCGAAGTACAAAGAGAACTCCTACTAAAAACGGGTACATCCTCGGGGGTATGGACCCTCTTCACAGATGGCGCCTCGAGTGTGAAAGGGTTCGGACTCGATATTGTTTTAAAACCGTCAATGGGCAATATCATTAGAAAATCTATCAAAACTTCTAAATTGACTAACAATGAGACCGAGTATGAGGCCATGATTGCAGGTCTCGAACTGGCCAATGGCCTGGGAGCAGAGGTCATTAAGACCAAATGTGAATCTCTTTTGGTTGTAAACCAAGTAAACGGAAGCTTCGAAGTTCGCAAAGATAGAATGAAAGGGTACTTAGACAAACTTCAAGTAACATTGAACCGCTTCAAAGAATGGATACTGGACCATGTACCTTAACAACAGAATAGTGAGGCCGATGCACTTGCGAATTTGAGGTCGTCAGTCGAAGAAGAAGACATTGTCCCGGGGACTGTTTTCCAATTGTCGAGTTATGTGGTCGAAGTAGGCCATGTGGAAATTAATTCAACAAGTTTGACGTGGGATTGGAGGAACAAATACATCAAATACTTCAAGCACGGAAAGATCCCCTCGGACCCAAAGGAGTCGAGAGCCTTATGAGCTAAAGCAGCTTGATTCTCGCTCGATGAAAATGGAGCATTATACAGGAGAACCTTTGACGGACCGCTGGCAGTATGCTTAGGACCGGGAGACACCGATTATGTGTTACGAAAAATCCAAAAAAGAGCTTGTGGGAACCACTCTGGAGCCGGCTATTTGGTTAGCAAGGTAATTAGAGCTGGATATTACTAGGATAGCATGGAAAAAGATACTAAGGAGTTCGTTCGAAGGTGTGATAAATGCCAAAGGTTCGCACCGATGATCCATCAGCCCGGTGAGCAACTCCATTCGGTCTTATCCCCATGGTCGTTCATGAAATGGGGGATGGACATCGCCAACCCCCTACCAAGGGTGCCAGGTAAAGCTAAATTCATTTTGTTTATGACTGACTACTTTTCAAAATGGGTAGAAGCGCCGGCCTTCGAGAAAATAAGAGATAAAGAAGTCATTGACTTCATTTGGGACCACATCGTGTGTCGATTCGGGATACCCGCCGAAATAGTATGTAACAATGGGAAGCAGTTCATCAGCAGCAAAGTGAAAAAATTCTTCGAAGACCATAAAATCAAAAGGATTCTATCAACGCCCTATCACCTAAGCGCAAATGGCCAGGCCGAGTCAACAAACAAAACTATCATTCAAAACTTGAAGAAGAGTTTGAATGATGCTAAGGGAAAATGGAGAGAATTATTGCCCGAGGTGTTATGGACATATCGAACAACGTCGAAATCAAGAACGGGGGAAACCCCGTTTTCTTCGTTGTATGGGTCCGAAGCGTTGATTCCGGTCGAGGTCGGGGAACCTAGCGTCAGGTTTCAGCATACTACCGAGGATTCGAACCACGAGGCTATGAACACTTGTCTCGAGATACTAGATGAAAAATGTGAAGCCGCACTAGTTCGAATGGCCGCACAAAAGCAAAGGATCAAGAGGTATTACAACAGAAGGGCAAACCTTCTCCATTTAGGAGTCGGGGACTTAGTTCTAAGGAAAGTCGCCCTGAATACTCGAGACCCAAACGAAGGGAAAATAGGCCCCAATTGGTAACGGTCGTACCGAGTCATCGGAGTCGTAGGGAAGGGATCCTACAAACTTAGCACGATGGAAGACGAGCAGCTACCAAACAATTGGAACATATCACTACTCAAATGATATTATTGCTAAGGTATGACCTCCTCCCCTTTTTTCATTTATACTTAAGACTAAATCCTTGCAGGCGTCCGATTTGATACATTGAAGAACCCTTCAACTCGAAGACCTTGGGTTTTAAAGCATGTGTTGCACTCTTTTTCCCTTAGATTGGGTTGTATCCCAAATGGATTTTTCCGGCAAGGTTTTTAACGAGGCAACACTTATATGCTACCTAAGGGGAATTCAACAAGTATTCAAGGCTTATTTTCAATCAACCTCAAATACTGGGGGTCATCATCCTTGGAGGTTTTACTTTCGAAGAAAACAAGTCACGCCAAAGAGGGCCTCGATAGGAGAACTTTGTAATGGTCCAAACGGTCAAATGAACCGTGTCCATATAGAATAGTCGAGCCCCGGCGGAAAAACATGTACACATGTATCAATTATTCAAAGAAGCATTCATGTTATATCAAAACACTTTGTGTTTCAAAGAAGTCTTCTATTATACGAGTTTCACACTTATAATCCTATGAGAAATGGCTCAAGGGCCAGAACGTAAATGCACCACACATCGAGTCATAGAAAACTCGGAATCAAAATACCTCTAATAGGCATCTCCTTGATATAAAGTCCAAGGCCATCATACTCGGTGACTAACCTTTCGAACAAAATTGAAAGGTCATCGGGAAACAAGTCCAAGAGGCATACCCGAAGACTAAGGCCACATGAAAAGGCTACGACCAAAATAATGCGGCTCGAAGACGTCCGACTTCCTCCATAAAATTAAAGGCCTTCAAACACTTTGAAAAACCTATTAAATCAGGCTACCCTTGGCAAAATCAAATAATAAAGGGCTTCGATAAAATCAGACCTCGAATAATTTAGAGGCTTCGATAACATCAGCCTTTGAAAAAATACCTCAAGAGGTAGTCAGTTATAGTGACACAATAAATTACAAACAAGGTTCCAATCGATTGAACCTTCCAAAAACCCAACAGGTACAAAAAACACATGCTAAGACCTACCAAATTTTTCGCTAAGTCTTTTAGCCCAAAATGAGGGAAAAATTATAGCCGAAAAAATTAGAGGCCGAATTGGCCCTACCTAAAAGAGCCTAAGGGCCAACCTAAAAGAGCCTAAGGGCCGATATAAAAGAGCCTAAGGGCCGATGTAAAAAAGTCTAAAGGTCGATGCACTAAGGGATTGAGCTTTCACCCTAGGGTTCGATCACCCCGAGCCCAAACAGATATGACTATGGATCGAAAACATATCATCGATCAAAATTAAGGGTATATATCCTAAAGGTTCGAATCTTGATTGAACCCAGCCGCGATAACTTCAAAGAAAATAGTGCAAGAAATTGTAAAGGAAAAAATACGAAGAAAAAAATCAAGGAAACTCCTTCTTCTTATATATGCAAAGGGTGTTACAAAGGAGTTCAACAAAAAAAAGAGTACAAAAAGATAGAAAAAAGTTCCTTTCTATACCGGGGGCGCATTCTCCCCCCCCCCCCCTTGGGCCAGTATCTTCTCTAGGATCTGTCTCTCCCTCGGGGCCAGCCTCTTCCCCAGGAGTAGCCTCTCCTTCGATCTCATCTTCACCTCCGGACCCACTTGGTCTTCTTCAACATCATCATCATCATCGGAGGTGAGAACGAATTTGACATCGGCTTCATCTGCCTTAGCATGTTTTATCTCTTCGGAGAGATCGAAGCCCCTAGCATGGATCTCCTAGAGAGTTTCCCTCCGAGATAGGCACTGGGCGTTATCACTACTTCATTTTTCTGGAGCAGCAATTTCTCTCAGCTCCATTTGAGCAGCTGCGGTATCCTTCAAATACACGGCGACTGTTCTGTCAGCCATGGTCTATATCTTCTTGGCTTCGGCTCGGGCCTCCGCAGCTTCGCCCCCGGCCTTTGCAAGACCAGCCTTGAGCTCGATAATCCTGCCAGCTTGGATCGAACTGCTCTCTTGGGCATTCCAAAGTTGGATCTCGATGGCAGGTACTCTCGCCAGTGCAGTCTCTTTCGCCGTAGTCAGGATGTCCATCTTCTTTCCACTTATTACACTCGGCGTTGACCTGGTTGACCTTGCCTCGAAGCTGCTCCAGCATCTCCACCTTCTGTTGTAGCTGAGACATTGAAGTGTTAGCCTCCGAAGATGGGAGAGGAAGCCCGTATTCTTTCAAAATAATGGTTACCTATTTCTCCAGTCTATCCTCGTATTCATGAGCCTTGGCCAATTCCGACCGAAGGTTTCTCAACTCTTCCTCCTTTTTATCACAAAGGAGTCTTAGGGATTTCCCTTCGCCCAACGACTTGTGCAGCTCGGCCTCACATTGACTTAGCTCGGCCTTGAATTTGTTGAACGCCTACAGAGAAGAAAGGAATGTTTGGTTAAGTAAAGGAGGAGATTGTAACATTAAAGAAATTTCAACATTACTAGAACTTACACTGGAGAAAAGGCGTTGGGCCTCTTCAAAGGTCGAGGTTGCATCAACAAGATTGGCTTCATCGACCCCGGTGAAACAACCCTGGAAAGTATCGTCCTTACTAGGGACTCCGCCTAACTCGGGCATTTTTAGGGCCTGAGCATCCCTTATGGTCTCTTCGGAATAGGCCGGTAATGATGAAGAAAGACTGATTGGCATGGCCTCGGGCAGGTCACTCGAGGCGCTATGTTCAGTCGTGGGTATCTTGGAGCTTTTTTTTTGTAGTACTCCTCGGGGACTTCGAAACAATTACCATCTCAGGTGATTCAAGAGCTTTGTCCTTCGAGGTCTCCTTGTCTCGGGATGTAACCTCTAGGTTGGAGGTCTTAGCAGCTTCAACTGGTTTCCTTGTTCGAGTCATTAAAGCTGAAACCTCGCCCATGTCATCGTCCTCCTCCATTAACTGGTGGACCAAATCTGTATCCACCAGGATGATGTTAGTCATGCGCTTCCGGGCAGGCCCCGTTTTGATTTGAGGATCTTCTGGCTTCGAAGGCCTTTTCCTCTTATTGTCCATCTTCGGTTTCGGGGTCGGAGATTTGGATTTCTCACCATCAGGGGCCGGCCTCATCTCAAAGAAATCTCCAATGCCGGAATTAATAGAAGCTAAGTTTCAGAAATGAAGCACCCCCTGATAAGGAAGAAAATATCAAAAATCCTACCATGGTGTTTGGCTTCCCACTTTCCCTTCGACAAGTCACGCCACTTGCGTTTGTCATACGGTGCGGTGGCGGCTAGATTTCGGACCCAATCCTCGAGATCGGGGATCGCTTGGGGCATCCAAGGGACCGCTGCAAAATATAAGGAAGAATGATAGTCAAAGAATAGTAAAAATGCATAAATTTGCTAAAAGAAATGGGCTCCATTTACGGTCGAAGTTCCACATCTCAGGGAACGGCCTTTGCTATTCGGGCATGACATCGATGGTCCTTATTCGGATGAACCGGATCATCCAGCCTCGATCTCTATCCTCGTCATTACTGGCGAAGAAAGATTTGGTCGAACGACGTTGCAGTTTAATCAGTCCTCAGAAAAGTTTAGGCCAGTACAAACGAATAAGAAGGCTAAAGGTAAGCTCGAGCCCCTCGGCCTTGCTGGTGAAGTATCGAAGCATTATCACAATGCGCCAGAAAGACGGATGGATCTGGCCAAGGGTAACTTGATATTTTTTGCAAAAATCAATCACTATTGGATCAAGGGGACCCAATGTGAAGGGGTAAGTGTACACACTTAAAAACCCCTCCACGTGGATAGTAATTTCCTCGTCTTGGGTGGGGATCTGTACCACAACCTCTTCCTCCCAACCACAGTCTTTATTCAGAGTATCGATGTGTCCCTTCGATATTGAACAGATATACCTCGAGGCATGCTCACATCGATCGGAAACATCGGGTGGATTTTCGACGGTGAAGTCCTTCTTTAAAGTGCAACCACCAGGAACGATCTCGTGAAGGAACGGCGCCTTACCACCGGCCGGACGGGAGGAAGAAGAGAAAGTTCCCTCTTTTTGAGGAACAACTTTAGAAGTTTTATCCATTGATTTTGGTCGAGATAGGCGGAAGGAGATAAAATTTAACGATTTTTAGCGTTAAGAAGGCGGATAAATGGTAGGAGAAGAGGAGAAAATAGAGAGAAGAAGAAATCCGAGGCGGCGCAAATAGAAGTAAAATCCTCAACAAGGCAAACAACCAGGTATTTATAGAAAATTCGGCGACCGTTCGGTGGCACTAGTGGCCAACCAGCACTGACGCACATTTAATGTTCTGGGGAAGCAGACCGATAGGACATTTCAGTCACTTCAACACTTACGTCATAAGGATGATGTCATTATCGGAGACTTCGGAAACTCAAGATTCAAATTGCTTCTTATCATCTTATTCTAAGAAACGAGGGGACTATCTGTATACGGTCAAAATCATATGACCCAGAGTTTCTAGGCTCGAGAGGTCGCATCGAGGGCAGAAGTTCGATAGAGACCTGGCTCGGGCTCGAAAACAGAATAAGAGGCTCGAGGAGCATCGGAGCCAAGTACGATCGTGTGATGACCCAAGGGCTCATTTTATAAAATTAGACTCCGTTCCATGCTAAATAACCATAAAAAGACTAAAATTAAATACCTCAATTTGCGTGCGCAGTCCGGGCGTGAATCCGGAAAGCTTTTATGTGAAAATATGAGAAATAGTGATTTTTAGAATTTAAATTTGATATAAGTTGACTTTGGTCAACATTTTGAGTAAACGGACCCGAATCTGTGTTTCGGAAATCCCGGAAGGTCCGCAGTAAAATATGAAACTCGGGTGTATGCCCGGAAAATGAATTCCGAGGTCCCAAGCCTTAGAAATCAATTTTTGAGAGAAATTATTTTGCTGAAATGCTCATGAATTTAAGAAAAGAAGTAATGCTAAAAATCATTGGTATCGGGTCCATATTTTGGTTTCGGATCCCGGCAGCTTTGTTATGGTATTTAGAGGTTAACTGTAAAATTTGGTGAAAAACGGAGTTCGTTTGACGTGATTCGGACATCCGGTTGAGAAGTTATGAACTTTAAGAGTTTTTGATGAAAATGATGAGTTTTGAGGTTTNTCAAGTCTGTATGATATTTTTAGACTTGCGTGCATTATTTTTTTAGAGCCCCGAGGACTTGGGTGAGTTTCGGATAGGCCACGGGGTGTTTTACACTTAGAAAGAGTTGTTGGTTTTCGGGTTTGCTGGTGCCCAGTTTTTTTATGCTATGTGATCCAATAGGTAGACCTGCGATCGCACAGTGTGGGCTCAAAGGGGTCCCCAGGTTGTGCTATATGAATGCAGCACCAAGGACGCGACCGCAATGCTCACCCAGGCGAAGCTATGCGATCGCACCCCCAACTCTGCGATCGCGAAGAGTTAAACGGGCCTGGGGGAGGGGGGAGGTCAGTGCTCTATGCGATCGCACCCTCCCTCTCGCGATCGTGGTTCACCATCTCCCATACCCTATGCGATCGCAAACCATTTCCTGCGGTCGCATAAGCCTTCAGTCCAGCTAATATAAATACTTGTTAAAAAAACGGGAAGAACCCTTTCTTCTCCAAATTTTCGAAGTTCCAGCCCTAAAAACGATTTTTCTTCAGCAATCTTCATCCCCAATTCATAGGTAATCAATTTCAAACCTTGTTCTTTCAATTCCTTACTATTTTGTATCACTTTTAAAGCCAAAACAAAGGATTTTCATGGTAAAAATCTAGGTTTTGGGTAGAATTAGGGAGTTCTGTAAACATCAAATTTTTATATCAAATTAAGGTCGGATTTTAAAATTAATGTCATATTTGGGTTCGTGGGTGAATGGGTGAACGTAATTTGGTCCGAACCCCGAGTTTAGACCAAGCAGGCCCGGGGTCGGGTTTTCACTTTTTTTGAGAAAACTTAGGGAAAATTTTATTTTTCAATAAATTTAGTTCCTTTAGCATTAGTTAATGATATTAAGTTAATTTTGATTAGATTCGAGTAATTTAGAGGTGAATTCAAAGGAAAAAGCAATAATTGAGCAGTGAGTGGCCTGCGGAATTGAGGTAAGTGTTTGGTCTAATTTTGGCTTGAGGGAATAGGACTCCCCATTTGTTTGCTATGTGAAATGCATGGGCGTGGTGTATAGGTGTGGTGACGAGTATCTATGCACCACCCTAATTGTATGTTAAACATGATCCTTTCCCGTTCGCCACTTATTTGATCATTGCCTTAACTGTTATATGTTCATTATGGTTTCTATGACTATTTGGCCTGGTTGAATTGTTGTCACTATTTGGAAAGAGTATTGGTTGTTTGAGTTGGTTTCCTGGTGATATAAACATGGTTGAGAGGTTTGGTATTGTTTGTATGAATTAAAGGTATTTATATTTGATATTCCTGTTGGTTTGATGATTGAGAGGTTATTGATGATGTTATGAGAATAATGTAGTTTATTATTTATAATTGTTGAGACAAAAGTATTGTGAAAGGCTTGGCCTGAATTTGTGAAATCTTAAATAAATTGATATGATATGTCTGGTGGGAGCGGGTTGCACGCCGCAACAAGGAGTGATAAGGGTGGACAGGTGGGATCAGGTTGCACGCCGCAACAGGAGTAATAAGGGTGATATTTTTGGGAGGACAGGTGGGAGCAGGCTGCACGCCGCAACAAGGAGCAATAAGGAAGGACACTTATATTTTTACTGATTTTCAAAGGAAATAAATATTTGAAAAGCTAAATGTATATTTTTACTGTTTTGTTTTTGTTTGGAAAAAAAAATAAAGATTTGAAACTTTCTATCTTATATTACTATTTTCGTATTTTAGCACTACTTTTATTCAAAGTTAAAGTTTGAAAATTTTTGAAGAGTTATTTGAGAATTGGTTATAACTGAGTTGATTTATTTTTGTTGCAACACTTATTTATTTATTTGTTTAGACTTCCTGCTGATTTTATTATTTATTGTTGTTATCGATTATATTGTTGAAGCCCGACTTAGCCTCGTCACTACTTCGCCGAGGTTAGGCTCGGCACTTACTCAGTACATGGGGCAGGTTGTACTGATACTACACTCTGCACTCTTTTGTGCAGATCCAGGTACTAGTCAGCAGTAGAGATTTCTAGAGCAGCCATCTATTCAGTTGGAGACACGAGGTATATCTTTCGGCGTTCGCAGATCCCTAGAGTCTTCTCCTATTTTTATAAAATTGTTTTAGTATATTCAGAACAGTTATACTATTTCTTTCAGCCCAGTATTTGTAGTCTTCTTTAGTAGTTCGTGAATTGTGATACCTGACCCTGGGGTAGTCTTAGAGTTATTTATATACTTAGTTTGTGGTTTGTTTTATTTAATTGCTTATTATTTTATATTTGGAGTATTTCATTGGAAATCATTTAAATTAAGTTTACTTTAAATTCATCTATTTATGCTTAAGTAAATAATCAAAGAAAATTAGTTAATCGAATTCTAACATTGGCTTGCCTAGCAAGTGTGGTGTTAGGCGCCATCACGACCTCTAAGGTTGGGAATTTGGGTCGTGACAGATCGATTCAAGAACAAGTTTCGTTACGATTTTGTTACAGAAGTACAAGATTCTCGCTACGTCCCCAAGATCATGGCATAAATTCCGGAATAGATTTGTACGAATTAGTACAAATCCGTACTAGGTGGTTATACAGTTGTCCCAATAAGATTCTTTACTGTAAATAAAAATGTACCTTATTTATGTTTTCCCTCCTATATAAAGGGGACTCCAATCATTTGTAAGGATCATCTAATCATTTGGCAAAGAATATACTATCTTACTTTCTCGTTCATTGTTCTTCAGAATTATTCCCTAGCTTTATTGCTCTTACTTTATTGTTCTTATTTTATTGTCCCTAAACCACCTCGAGGTTATCGAGCTCGAGGTCCATATTGCACAAAGTAACACTGGTTTGGTTCTTCAATTCTTCTCCTTTATACTCTATATTACTTGCTTACGAATTGGTATTAGACTAGATCACATATCTTTAAAACCACAAATCAAATTTAATTGTTACTCGTATTTTCAAGGTAAACACCTGATAAAAACATTACCTTCTTTGATCTTACGTGACGCGAACCCGAATTATATATAATTTATTTTACGTTATCTACTCTTTTTATAACGATTGTTGGACAAAGAAAACAAGTTCCCTTTTCAAGTAGTAGCACATGATTTCTACTCTCTGGAGATTAACACTGAGGGTTGTATATATTTTGGTCTTTGGATCAAAGACTTTGATCGATTTGTAGGTGAGAAAGGTTAGTAGAAGAATGTCCTATTCCTTAGTGGATTTTAATTAGCTTATCTACTTAAATTACATTTGTGCATCAATTAATACATTTATTCCAAGCTTGAATTCAAAGTATTATTTGAATGTGCTAGCAACTTGTAATTGTTAAAGGCTGATATTTATTTAATTGATATTTTACCAAAGTTTGAAATAAATAAAAAATTAAAGATAATCTTTTGACCTCTGCTGCCCCAAAGACAAGCTACAAAGACATAAGCTGGGCCAAATCTTGTTAATTCTTTATGTTAATTTTTTGTTTAAGAATTAACCCAAATAACCGACCACTCAGCCACTTACACTAAAAATCATCTAAAAAAGTAAACAGGAAATATGGCCGGCTATTTGTGTAAAGATTCATTTTTTTTCCTCCATTTACTTTGTGCATGAATATGTGTTAGTTAAACACGATCTCCCGCAAGAATTTCCAACGCCAAATTTTATACGTGAGATAAAAGTGAAGTCCCATTCTATAGGTATATCCTAGTCTTTTGCAGAGTAGTTTATCGCGATTTTGTAATCTAGTATTTAGGAGAAAGCTCCATGGATAGTTCTTGTTTATTTACTTAAATTTGTTATTCTTTTTCTTATATAAAAACTGCCGATGCAGAGTTCTAAATAGATTAGTAGAAGCAGTTCCTTGTATCTCATTTTTGTTTACTCCCTCGATTCTCTCTTTCACTTACAAGAACGAGTTATTTTGTTTGACTACTTTGAAAAGATGCCTTAGTTAATATGCTCAGTAATATTAACATTCTTGGCAGCATATTAATAAGCTTCCAATGCTTAGAGCTTGTTTGGCCAAGCTTCTCGAAGACCAAAAGTACTTTTAAAAAAATTTAAGTTGTTTGGCCAAGACTGAAAAGTACTTTTGGCCAGCAACAGAAGCAGTTTTTCTGCTTTTGGGAAGAAGCAGAAAATTCTAGCTTCTTCCAAAAAGTAGAAACAGAAGCAGAAAATTAATTTATTCAAGACAAAATTATCCTCACTATAAATTTGTATTTTCTAAATTATCCCTTATTTATTTAATCTTTTTTCATTTTTGTGTCTTGTTTTTGCCGTTCTTTTAAATTTAAAGATATCGTATACACGAATCATATTGTAACTTTCCAAATTCTTTATTGACTTTTCTTGTTTTTGATTTTTTTTCTTTGTGTAATGTCTTCTAAATTTTCAAATTATTTTCTTCTTTTTTCACACTAAAGCAAATTATCTTTATCCTTCTTTGGATTGTCAATTCTCTTCTTATAAATAATCATTTATAATTTCTTCTCTTATAGGCTATTAATTTCCGAATCTTTAAAATAATTATCAAATCTAATTTATGAAAATTATCTACAAATAAGTAATTAATTTATAATTGTGTTGAATAATCTATTTATTATCAAAAGAAAAAGAAAAAGTCTCAACATTAAGCCAAGTGGAAGCCTCACAATAGGTCACTTGGCAATTCAGGACAAAGTTAGTCAGGTTAGATAATAATTAGTTTCTTTTTGTATTTAAAGTTTAAAAAATTAAAGCATGCATTATGTTGTTGTTAATAATTAGTTACTCTTTTTGAATTTGAATTCAAAAATTATTTCTATTTTACGTTCAATGCCATCTTTCAAGTTTGACACTTAGAATCATCTTGTTACAGCTATCATGGCTATACCAAATTTCATCCGACGACATTCTTCTACCGATAAGGAATTCAATTATTATACTAATGAAGACATTATTGCACAGATCGAGGAAGGAAATGGGCTTCTGGTATTCCTTTAGAAATATAAGGCAAGTCTTCTACTAACATGGAAGCGTTGTGTGATAGAATTAAAGATGAAATTGTTAAGAAATATTATCATGTGATGACCCGATAGGTCATCTCATGTTTCAAAATCTAATTATATGATCTGAAGCCTTAAAATCATCTTTTAGCCTTTCTCGATTTGCATGCATAGTCCGGGCGTCTTTCCGGTAATCCTTTATGTTAAAAACTGAGAAAATTTAAGATTTTTTGCCTAAAACTTCATTTGAATTGAATCTTTTTAGTAAACGGATCCGAATTCATGTTTTGACTCTCCCGGTGGGTCCGCACTGTGATTTGAAACTTGGGTGTATGCCCGAAATCGAATTCGGAAGTCCCTAGCCCGAGATATCGGGCTTTGTCAAAAATTAAAAGTTAAAGGCTTAATGAATTTGACATGTTTGATCAAAGTTTGACTGTTTGGATAACGGGTCCGTATTTTGGTTCCGGAATCTAGTATAGGTCCAATACCATATTTATGACTTGTCTGTAAAATTTAATGGAAAACGGAGTTGGTTTGGCGTGATTCGGACGTCCGGTTGTGAAAATAGAAGTTTCAAAGTTTTTTTGAAAATTTCATTTGATTTGGTGTTCAATTTGTAGTTCTAGGTATTATTTTGGCGATTTGATCGTGCGAGCAAGTTCTTATGATATTTCAAACTTGTGTGCATGTTCGGTTTGGATCCCAGAGGGCTCGGGTTAGTTTTGGATAGGCTACGGAGTGAAAATTGGACTTAGAGCATTGTTGGTGTTTCAGTTTCTGGTGTAGGCCTCTGAATGCGAGATCAGGCATCGCATTTGCGACCTTTAAAGATTCCGCATTTGCGAGCTATTTCGCATTTTCTAAGAATAGCTGGGCCTCATGACTTCCGCATTTGCTAACAATCCTTCGCATTTGCGAAGTGGGATGGGGGAAGGCAGTGATCGCAAATATGATCATATGGTCGCAATTGCGAAAATGATCAGGCTCGCATTTGCGAGTTTTTCTTCGCATTTGCGATGATAGCAGAAATGTGGGAACCTTCGCATTTGCGATAGGTTCTTCGCATTTGCGGGGCTCGCATTTGCGAACCCCAGGTCGCAAATGCGACATGTGCAACTAATCAAAATGACTTTGGACGGGATTTTTGGTTCATTTCTCAAATTTTCAAAACCTAAAACCTTAGATGCGATTTTTTCAAGACTTCTTTTTTCCCAAATCGTTGGTAAGTGATTCTGACCTATTTCCTTTCAATCTTTCACTACTTTTACTAAGATTTCAAACTAAAACCTAAGGTTTTCATTGTGGAATTGGGGAGTTTTGGGTAGAAATTAGGGATTTGGGGATTTAGACCTCAAATTGAGGTCGGATTCCAAAACAAAATACATAAGCGGGCTCAGGGCAAATGGGTAATCTGGTTTTGGTCCGAATTTCGGGTTTGGACCAAGCGGGCCCGGGTGTTGATTTTTGTTGACTTTTTAAAAAATGGCCTAAATTGAATTCTTTACAATCGTTCGTAGTTTCTAAGGCCAAATTGAATTGTTTGGTTGGTAATTTGCTAGATTCTATCGGTTCGGAGGCTTGTGTGAAAGGAAAAGTCAGGGTTGAGCTTTGAGTTTGGGACGTTGGAGCGAGGTAAGTGTCGTGGTTAACCTTGATAGAGGGAATAGGAATTGTTTGCCTATTTTCTACTTGTTTAATTGTTGGGAACAACGTATATGTGAGGTGACGAGTACTTATGCGTTGTAGTTGGGTTAAATCATACGGGTGGGATGGGGTTTCTTGCAAATATAGCTTCCTTTGTTCATGTTATCCATGTTTAGACTAGTATTTTTAAATCGGTCGCTTTTATCATGCTTACGAATCTTTTGGTGGTAATTGAGTATTGATTCCGAAGTTGAGGTTGACATTGTGGAACCAAATGTGGAAGTAAGGCTTGTACTTGTTATTTTATCTCCTTGTTGTTATTTGTTCATTGCATTATGGTAAGGGAGAGTGCTAATGCACAAAAGGTGATGTCGTGTCGTTTCTATTAACTTTATGGTAAGGTTGAGAGTGTTAATGCACGAAGGGTGATGTCGTGCCATACAGTGAGTGTAATGCACGAAGGGTGATGTCGTGCCGTTTTATATTAATTTCATGGTGAGGATGAGAGTAAAAGCACGAAGGGTGATGTCGTGCATTTTTCCTTTACTGTGTTCACTGGTTCCTATTGATTCATAGTATATTGGTTGTTCAAGTTATCATTCTGTTGTAGTTCTTTATCTAGTATTCCCCTCAGCATGTTTCCCCCTCCTGGTATTACCTGTCTAGTTCTTCATTGATGTTACTTGTATATACACTATTAAATTGTACAGGTTTGATTGTAGGTGTCTTGTCTTAGCCTCGTCACTACTTCGTAGATGTTAGACTCGACACTTACTAGTAAATGGGGTCGGTTGTACTGATACTGCACTCTGCACTTTTTGTGCAGATTTTGGTACCGGCTCTGGTTGATTGAGAGATTAGTTGTCGGACTTGCTGTCAGAAAACTCAAGGTAGATCTGTTGGCATCCGCAAACCCTGGAGTCTCTCATTAGTTTTATCATTTACTGTTTTTTTCTACTTCAAACAGTGTATTTTTCCCTTCTTCAGACTCTGTTTGTAGTAATCTTAGTAGCTCGTGAATTGTGACTCCAGATCCGGGTGGTCGTAAATGTTGAAGTCTTTATATTATTCCGTATTCGTTGTATTTCATCGTAGTTTATTGTTGTTGTTGACTGAATTGAATAAGGTTTAGCTTAATAATACTCTAACGTTAGCTTGCCTAACAAGTGGAATGTTAGGCGTCATCATGGTCCTGACGGTGAGAATTCTGGGTCGTGACATATCATGTGTGAGTGACTTTGCTTATTATTTCATGGTGGATTATCAATATATACTAATTTGTGGAATAGACTTCTTATTCATACTGAATGATGTATTTTGATTATTCAAATCATCATATGAACAATAAGTAATTATACTAAATAATATTATATGTTTTGGCATAACTATATATGTTATATATTTAAATCTTTAATATGAAAGTTTGCTTTATATTTTATATTTTAGTTAAATAAAACAATAATTAATAAAAGTCTCTACGATAAAAATTAAAGTTCATTTTTCTCTTTAAAATAATTATAAAACCTTGATACTATCCTTTTTGGTAATTTGATACTCAAAAGTACTTTTTAGAAAAATTGATCAAACACAATTTATTTACCAAATGTTTCAAAAGGTACTTCTTAAATGAATTGGCGAAACACAAATTTTTTTTTTAAAAGTACTTTTAGATAAAGCACTTCTAGAAAAAAAAAAATATTATTCAAAATAAGCAATTTTTGGCAGCTTGACCAAATTGGCTCTTAATAGCCAATATACTACTGTCCATTCATTCTTCAACTTAAACTCTATAAGGAGAAAAGTAATAGTAACTTCTTTAGTAGTAAGTAGTAACAAAATCCTCCTTATCCAAGATAAAGGTCCAAATTCAATTGAAACCTTGATGACTTCTTTGCAGCACAACAATAGAGTTATTTGGATTGTTATTTTTCGTCATAACTTGTACGTAGCTCATATTTATCAGCAATAGATATTGAGATGAGACTGTTAAACATTTCATTTCATTTCATTTCATATACATCAGCCAAACATTTACAGATAATCGTCGATATGTGCATTCTGCGAGTGCCTGTAACTACGCAATTTAAGAATTGCTGAAGGAGCTGGGGCTAGGCAACAGATGGACTTTAAGGGAAGGGTTTCATTCTAAGCTTTATGATTTCACGAAATAATTTTTCACACAGAAGCTGAAGTGCTAAGATCTTGTGGTGGTGAGCATTTTGCCTGAACAGCCAAATTCTTCACAACATGTCGACATGGATCTCCAAATACAGCATTGGAAATGCCAATGGTGCAACTATTTCTTCCCTTACAAGCCTGTAAAGAGATGAAACTTTGATTAAGAGACACTTAGTATTTGACAGAGAAATGAACACCTTCTGCACCAAACTCAAACCACCACCCGTCCTGTTTTACAAATTTAACAACGTTTTTGCAGTCACACAGTAAACATATTGCTCTAATATGAAGGAATATCTCAGTCAAAACAGTCAAGTTATCATACATCCTTTGATCGCATTGTTTGGATTTGGAACATACTAATACACACAAGAACTGATAAATTATTGACAGTACAAGTACAAATATATAAGCAGCAAAAACTCTAAGTACATAAGCACATGTACAATTTACAAAGCGCAAATGTTAAAACTATAGCTGCATATTTATATGTGTACTAGAATTGCACATCAACACTGACATATAGTTCCCAATGTTTTAGCTAGCGTTTGGCCATAGATTCCCAAATTTATTTTGAAAAATCTACTTTGGATGAAGTTTAGCTTGAAGATGAAAACGTGTTTGGACATACGTTTTCAAAACATATTTCCCAAATTTATTTTGGAAAAACATGTGTATTATTAGGGATTTGGCCCAAAACCGGCTATTGAGCTGGTTTTGGGATTTGAGATTTTGCCAAAATATATGCAAAATCTATGGCCAAACATGTGTTTTCCAAATAAAACCCAAGTTTATTTTGGCAAAATCTATGACCAAACGGGTCCGTAGTTTACTTTGTTATTGTCAGGATATGTCCTAGGAATAGAATAAAGTTCCTAATTGGACACCAAAAGAAAAACAAATGTGCTTATTTTTTCTTTAATTTGAGGACAATAGTTTCTAAAGATACAAACAGAGTATTTAGGCACTATCTACATACCTGAAGTTCACCTTTAGCTCACCAAAAAAGTTGACAGAGAGGAACTACCCTAAGCATAGTTATCTAATAGCAAGAATTTACAGACTTATATTCCATTATCAGTAGAAGAACAATACAGCTCTCCCGAACTCCAAATAGAGACAGGGCTTGTCTACGAAAGATAAAAAAGCCATAGGATGATAGATCTAGTGAAAAGTTAGGAAGGTTTCTACTCATCTGAGAAGAGAGAATAAAGCACTCGAATGTGTAATTTTATGAATTGTCCAAAAACCTCTGGATTATACCAACGGATTGTAGAATTGATTGTTCGGACCTCCCAACTCATAGATGTAGATCCTAGACCCAAGAATAATTGCTGCTTTTGAACATTTTGAAATTAGAGTTATGCTTTGTCGTTCTCCTTAAAGTCAAATCAAATTCATACAAATTCAAAAAAATCTAAGGAATGTTGAAAATAGGAATGACTTTGAATCCTCATTTTTATAGTTGTATCTATTGTAATAAGCTATTAAAGAGCACCGGTAGTTCAATTTGATAGAACGTGGGTCTCCAAATCCCCAATGTCATAGGTCCACAATTATTTACTTGAGCGAGCAGTCCAAACTTCAGTTATATTAGCTTGCACTAGAGGATCTTTCAAATTGGTCAAACCCTCTAGTTTATAGCCACTTCTTTTTGGTACCAATTTTTGCTTAGCTCATAACTTCTCTATTTCCAGAAGTGTTTTGGTGGTATATTTAGGACATTATTTAGCTTATCAACATAAATGTAAAAGATCTCCTTGGTGGTGTTGGTTCTCCTGATTTTCAGAATGTTTGTTTTTTCATCTATTAAGTCTGGCATATTCAGCATTGGTGTCCCTCTCCATCCACTAGGCATATAGCTATCACTAATTAAAAAAATTCATCACGTGATGATCAAAACCTTTTGAAGAAACTCCTATGCTCTTTGCAGCTTTTAATTGTAAGGGTTGACCGACTTGTCCAACTATCTATAACACAATCATGAAATTATTTATTATCTGCAAAGAATGCAGTTTATCTACTCATTTGCAGTCAACATATTGTAAAAGAAGACAGGTAAATGTGAAACTCAAAATTTTTAAAATGAAAAAAAAAAAACAACATACCTGAGACACAATAGACAAGGAATTTGCAGCATGGCATTTGCCTTGAGAGAACTTTTGACAGCTGCCTTTCGGATTTCCATAGCTTGCAAATTCAATAGAGGAGATTGTATGCCCTTCGTCACATTGCAAGTGCATTTCTGGTGTTTTATCCATCAGAGACAATTTTCCATCGAACTCTGAGTGAGACCACATATGTAGAGGTGGATAGTGCTTTTCTGATACTTGAGCACATATGGTTTCAGTAGAACGCGTAGTAATGGAAATCTCAAATGGAGTCTTATCTGTTTCTTCAAAGATAACTAGTACATTATTAGAAGTCTTTAGCCATGATCTAGGTACGTGATACCTGGTTTGCCAACAAAAAAAACTTTATAAGCAACAGAATGTACCAGCTCAGGTCCATTTCACAGAACCTACATATGACTTGATGCCAGGTGTGGCCTGGTTACAATCATGAGAGCCAAAAATCCTACAATGTAAAATAGAATTTCAGCAAGTAAAAGAGGTCCATACCAGGCCTGAGTAAGCTCTCCACAGTTTGTCCTACATTTATCAGAGTTGTAAGCACCACGATAATCACAAGTTCTTCCACATCCATTTTTTGGTGCAACCAAAGTCCAATATCTTCCTATATGGTTACCATTAACCCATGCCTGACCTTTTCCCATGCTACTGAAATCAAGGGCAACTGGATCTGTCCCGCCTGGTGCATCAAACTTCGTCTGCTCAACCAATGAGACAAACCACTTAATATCACTCTTACACCAGCGAAGACGATCATTATATATAGAAGTAAACATAGAGAAGCACCTGTTCCAAGAAATTTTTTGGTAGCATACAAAAAAAAAAAGAACAGAAAGGGTCGGTAGAGAGTTCCTTATGTATGAGTTATTAGGGACCTATTCTCGAGAAGGAATGGAAGGGCTGATTTTCCTTTTACCTAATAACATCTTAATCTACAAACTACAACTAAGAAATAGGAGCATCTAACTGTTAAGTAGCTATATACAGACGGAAAAGAAGTCGAAAGCCAAATTTTCTTTGCTCCGCTCTTCGTCATAGAGGAAGAAAAGGATCCATATATGCAATACCAATTAGTTGGGATAAAATCTTATAAGTCATTAGACATATCTCAATTTATCCAAAAGTAGTCGTAGTTGCTACACTTACACTTGGTGTGATGTTTATTAAAAGTCCTTTTATTCTGGGTAGAGACGTGTCTGTGTAAAATTGGGAGTTTGATAATCCTTAACTTTAAAGAACTCCTAAATTTCCTTAAAAGATATCTTATCACATTTTGTAATGAAATGGACCTGAATAGAACAGAATGGATTCAAAGAATTACTTATAGCTGACTCCAATTAATTTGAAATTGAGGCATAGACAGTTGATTGATTGAAGTGAGAATGAAAGGTTCTTTATTGATTGAAGAATTTTCCATTTTGTACTCCCAGATTTCCGTAACAAAAATTGAAGGGAAGTCTTGAGAATAAAAAGTTAATCATAAGATTCTTAATATAGAATGTAATGAAAGACTTAAAATACGATCACAGCAATTGACTAGACAATACTGAACATCTCTTCTAGAGCAAGTCTTTCTAGTAGTATTGAATGTGGTGCTTCCTTCACCCACAAATAGAAGATAGCTTAAGGAAGACAATAAATGACATAAGTCATCCGATAATTAAGGCATCAATGTCATAGATATGTAAAACTTGAGTGACTGAACAATGGTCATAAGCACATCTACACAACACAATTGAGACATTAATTTTAAGAAACGATATTGCCAATAATTAGCAAGTTTTCCTCTATGCTAGTGACAGCTGAATCTGGAATTTGAGCTTTGTCGACTTACCCTATACCAGGAAAAGACTGATGGAATTGCATCATTTGGCAACTCAGTCCATCCTGCACTTTCAGTACTATTGACATCATATACTTTCAGGAATTCACCTTTGAGCCCCACCTGTTGAACAAATAACTAAAATTCAGGCTTCCTATATTTCAGTTGTATAATGAAATGGCATTCTGCAGTTTAATGATCTCCAACTTCACATGATGATCAATTTTTCCTCTTCCATGTGGAAGAAATGGTACTCTTTTGCAAACTGATTCTGCGTGCATAGACTGAATTATATCAAGTTTTGTCGTTTCACAAGCAGAGAACAGATGGATAGAGAAGCCTTGGGACTTTTAACCTTTTAGTTCATTAAATTTTCAGTAGATATAGCCTGATATTCACCGAGAAAGGATGCATATTAAAAGGCTTATGGGCAAAATCTACCAGGAATGTTTTCTACATCTTATCCACAATTCTATCATCAATTTGTTCAGCACCATGGACACTCTTCAAATACCACTAATGAGTGAAAAGTAAACCCACTTGTCCTTCCAGTCTAGAGTAGTTTCTCATATTTTGGTTCTTCTAATTGGTCTATTATTTCAAGTTACTTGCATATGCACATAATTAGAGCAAGGGGTATCAGCCTCTGCAACACCTCCCATAAATGAGAAATTTAATGTTTTATCATGTGTGAACATCAAGATTCATTTAAGGTGAAGTAAATGGGGTACCTGGTAGGTCCATAAGGATGTTGTGAGATTAATATCCCCGTTTCTGCATCCTGTAAGCTTCAGTTGACCTTTAAAACCTGCCCCATCCTTTTCTAAGAAGGCACCATAATTCTGAAATTGTGGCAGAGAAGTCTTTTCAGCTTAGAGCTCAGTTTGATGAAGCTGAGAGGCTTTTATGGGTCACTTTAAAATTTTGGTAAAGCATAAACCGAATGGGAATTAGTGTGTAACATGCATCGTCACCAGTGATTCAAGGAAGGAAAGAAATAAGAAAGAGAAATGGAGGTAAGGGTTTCAAAATATGGAGGTTGGATAATGGGAGATTTTATCTCCTTTTTCCTCCTCCTGATGAGAGTATGAGATGATACAGCTTCAGGTTTCACCCAAAACTAATATCACCTTTCCCAAATTTAAGATAATACTTCAGATTTAACATGGTCCTCATCAGGGAAATTCAACTTCTAAACTAGCTTTACCTGCAATCCCACCGTCTCAGACAATAGCAGTATGTCATTGTATCCCTGAACCAGCTTAACTGGTTGAACCACCTTGATCCATTTTCCTTTCATACTACCTTCACTTGCAACAGACACATAACAGGGTAAAAGGGTAAGGAATTGGAGATATAAGAACACGGGAAAGAAAAGACTTCAATAGAATGACCAGACATAGGGACCCTCTCAAGCTAGCTTGGCTGATGTTTTAACCCCATGCACTATAAGCACAAGATTAGAGCATCACATGACCTGTAGTCATAGTACTGCTTCACCTGACATTCCTAGCATACCTACAGCCATCCTATTCACCTCACTGCTCTAAGTGCAAGATGGTGGGAAGAAACCAGTATTAATTTCCTTTGTTTCTGGTGTAAACAGTGTCAGAAACAGGGATTCTTGTTTCAGTTCTAGTCTGGGTTTATGGTTTACGATCTTCATTTAGCCATAGCATACAAGTTGCTTAGCTTTAGGCTTGTTATCACTTTGCTGCTTTCTTAATCCCTGAAATTCACTGCACTATATTTGGTCTCACTTTGTCCATTTAGCAGCTCTTTTCGTGTTGTCGAAATGGCCTAGTTGCTGTTCAAATTTTGACAACCCTATTTTAATTCACTCTTATTAATTCTCCTTTCTACATAAGATACCTTCATTTTTTATCTTTCTATGATCAATTCCAAGAGCCTTCAAAATAAACTGAGGCAATAACAGAATTTCTACTTGCTATTAACTGATCACCCTATGACAGATGATCTATTTAATATGTCTCCATCTAGTAATGAGTATTTGACAGGTATTCAATGACAATGCATCACACCGTCCCTATCCTCAGAAATGAAAATCATATTCATGCAAACCAAGAAAAGTTCAATGATTGAAGTACAGTTTGACAATGCCAGCTGAACCGACTGCTAACGGAGGATTGAGTGCTACGTCAACACAACGAGTAGAATGCATAATAAAGATAGCACAAATTAAATCCAAATACCTGCAAGCTGGCCATTAACAAATATGCGAACAAAGTCCCGCATGCTATCAATATCAATCGTTGGACTAACATCATTTTCCTCCCAAAATGAGATGTCATCATCAGAAATATACATCCTGCATACACCAGAGATTGCAGAGTAAAACATCTTGCACAGTGTTTCTGGTGTTTGTGTTCTGTGCTTATTCACTTGTTAAAGGAATATAAAACACGATCTGAGGAGAACCGGGAGACAACAGAAAATTAAGAGAGTGACATTATTACATGCGGCATCATTAATACAGTTGCCTACCAAGCAATTCATCTCAAAAGCCAAAGGTACCAAAAAGGTTTGTAGATTTGTAGATTCTCGTCCAAAGAGGCTTGACATTGTTGATGCCAAACTATTCACAAGCGGACTCTGAACCAAATGCAAGGATAACCAAACTGGAAGCTCAGAGATATTATGCTCTGTCCATCCTTAAACCTCAAAGGAGTTCATTTTTTCTTATTTGATATTTTAATATTCCCTTCAGTCCTCAAATTTGAAATCCTCAGACTAAAGGATAAGTATCACATTTCTCCAGTGATTCAAAAGCCAAGTAAAGGGGTAAAAAGGGAAAAGAGCAAACAAACACACAGAGTCACACACAAACAGTGGCACTACAGGGAAAGAGAATAGTCTGGTTAAACCATAAGTGTCCTGCCTGTAATTTTTGAAGTTAGTTTTACGTCTAATGTTAAGTTAGCAACCAGCAGATACCAGAGTGGTCATGTAAAGTGCTTGGCTTCTATGGGTATTTTCTCGTGTTTGAAGTTGGTTTCAACTCCAGTACAAATGCCATCCTGAGAATGTGGTATAAGAGGTGAGGTTTTAAAGCTTTATCCTGAGAATTGGACAAATCCTATTATCAAGCGGCTCCAAATTAAGTGACAGAGTGAATGGGGATCAAGTCGTTAACTTGCGCTTATATTCATTTTAGTTTAGATCAAGCTATGCATCCAATCGAATACTGTCATATGAAATGGGATGGAAAGAGTGTTAGACATTATAAAGGTAGTAATCACTGTTCAGTCTGATCCTAACCTCATTTATAAGTTTGAAATACCTGGTCAGATACCACAGGTAGTCGGACTGGTCCTTTGTCACATTCAGATGCTCCAGTATCCCTTTAGAAGTGAAATTCTTGTCACCCCACACACCAAGTGGCTCCTTCAATGTCATCCAAGATTGTGAAATACTTCCGAGTTTGCTTTTAATCCTTAATTGCGGACACAAGGAATTATTCTCAACTGAAACAGAATCAAGGCCCACTGTTTTGATTGAAGTTTGTGTCCCCACCTGTTTCAAGAATGCAAGAGAAAAGAAATTAAATACATCACTAAAATGAATCACAAAGTACTACATCGTTTTAGAAGCGTTCTGGTGATGAGGTCACTATGTTGTACTTGAAAGAGAGTGGATCCTTGTTAGTTACTATATGATGATGAGGTTACTAAAGCAAGAGTTAGGCTTTAGTAACCAGGATAAATTTCTCTATCAAATAACTTGTGGTAGTAGGTGAACACTGTAGCTAATTCACAACACATCTCTAGGTCATATACCGACAGATCATAATTTACACATCGCTAGGTCATATACTGACAGATCATAATTTCTGATGAACTATTTGCCAAAACGGTGGTAAACATTTGCTTTTCAACCATTTTTTCAGAAGCTATAAGACACTACTTAGCCTGCAATGTAAAATCAACAATCTTTGTTATCGACCATCATCCACACAGAAATGGAATGATTGCAGCCTCAGTTTGTGGAAGCCACACATATGAAAGCATTATCAATACTATATGTGAGAATGCACGGGAGAAAAATCTATTATTAACAATGATACAATGAGTCCAATATATAATACATCTTCTACTCCTACTACATATGGGATTAAGACATATTCTACTCCTATTACATGTGGGACTAGGACATATTCTATTCCTACTATATGTGGGACTAAGACTATTTACACATAACTATCTAATACTCCCCTCAAGCGTGCAAATCATATATACCGAACTTGTTATATATGTAACTAATACGAGGACCAGTGAGTGACTTGGAAAAATATGCAAGCTGATCATTCGACATACAATGCCACTAGACTTCCCCTGAGCAACAAAACCAGGTGGTTGCTGATAAAAAGTTGCTGAAAGGTCGCCGAAAAACTTTGAAAATAGTGAGACTAAGC
This sequence comes from Nicotiana paniculata, assembly GCA_005239505.1. Classification (NCBI taxonomy): domain Eukaryota; kingdom Viridiplantae; phylum Streptophyta; class Magnoliopsida; order Solanales; family Solanaceae; genus Nicotiana; species Nicotiana paniculata. Next base: position 68,928 of record ML301003.1, read on the forward strand.
CGAATACCATACTATAAAATAGGTTCTAAAACATAACCAGAAACACGGGAACTTTCTAGAAATTACTATTCACACGGGAAATCATTGTTCGCGCCGGAAAAAGGGCAATGTTTACGCCGAAAAAATAGAAGTTGTCAAAATTTGATGTAATTTATATGGTTAGGCTCGGAATCACTGGACGAGTAAGTTGTCCTGAAGAAGTTTTGTCAAAAAGTGGCCTGAATGACTCACACGCGCCGGAAAAGTTATTGTAGCTCGCGGGAACCCTAGTTCTGGAGGTGCGTGGAGGCGCATGAGGACTTTCTTCCAGAGCAATTGACTGTTTCCGAACAAGATGGTAGTATTGGTTTTAGCACAATACTTACCAATGAGGAGATAACGCAAATCAATCTTGAGTCATCAACCGAAAAGACGCACAATGACTGACTTTTCTATCCGATGGGACTGGAATTTCTGGGGTTTGGTCGCACAAGGGTTTTGGATCCGATGGTGGTACTGGTATATGCACAGTACCACTGTAGCAGTGATGAACCTCGGGAACAAGACAAAGTTGCCGGAAAATTGTACAGCGATGAGATCTTTCTTCCCGGATGTCGTTGGAATGACGCACAGCGACGATTTTCTCACCGAAGCTCTGATATCATGTGAGAATGCACGGGAGAAAAATCTATTATTAACAATAATACAATGAGTCCTATATATAATACATCTTCTACTCCTACTACATATCGGAATAAGACATATTCTACTCCTATTACATGTGGGATTAGGACATATTTTATTCCTACTATATATGGGACTAAGACTATTTACACATAACTATCTAATATAATATAACAATATAACAAGCTGTTATATTGTTATATGGGATTACACTGGGTTTGTTGTTGTTGTTGTATCTAATACAATATAACAAGCTGAGAAATAAAAGAAAATACTGAAACAAGTACACATGCAAGCATTTACAGCAATCTTTTGAAGTTCAAACTTATAATCTTTCATCTGTGGGAACATTGACAAACCTTAGCTGTGTTAAAAGCTGTGTTTCTGCAATCTGGCAGAATACTCACTGACCATGGAGGTAAAGTATACTCTTGACCATAAAATTTCACAGCTGCCGATTCGTGTTCATCAATATTTGCAATAAATGCTGCGCACAAGCTCTCATTCAAGGACAGAGATTGGCCATTGTTGTGGGGTGTTCCATGATAGACATGTGCCTGAAGTAACATGATAAGCATCAAATACCGAGGTATGAAAAGAGTAAATAAGAATTACAATGATTCACAAAATAAATTTTAGGGTGAGAAGAAGAGAGTAACTTTATCCTAAAATCAAAAGATACAAAATCTCATTCGTAATTCACAAACTTTCCCCAGCGGAAGGTATTATGAACAAAAACTAAACAATTCTGTAAATTAGTGTGTTAGATTTTGGGAGACCATTACTCAATGGTAATTAATTTCCTGATCTGAAAGATAAACTTCTTTCCGCCTCCGTATTAAGAAATCAAATCAACTAGATTTATCCATTGACCAGATTAATTTCCTGGTTAGAATGACAGATTTTCCTCCTATGTCTCTGCTATATATGGTGTTGTAAATAGCTTGTGATAATAAGAAACAGTACAGAAAATTTTCTCATTGCTCTTATCTGCGTTTCTTCAGAAGGACGATAAAATAGGTGGTATTTTTTTTAATCAAGTAATTTGTAAATGTAGGTGATATATTGTTTGTTCTGTTAGCAACAGATGACTGCAACCTCCTCAAAAAGCAAGAATAACAATAACTGTGCTGTGCTCCATCAAAGACATTATTAAGTGAAGCATCACAATAATAACTGATGGAGTTTTTGAATTATGAGATATGTCAAGGCATTTTGTAGCTGTCCCAGGACAAAGTAAAAACATGATGCGCCTTTCGAAATTAACAAAAAGTAATTGATACCTCTGTAAAGGTAGTCTGGCTAAAATATATTCATCAAAATACATTCAACAAACGACATTTTATTTTACATTTAACGACACGTGGGTGGACTTGCAACAATACCCACTGGGATTACTCAAGCCCATAACTGACCTCTTGTTTTGGTCCCAGTTTAATATACTGAGGTGAATCAGCAGCAACAAGAGCAGGTTCACAAAGCTTTATAGCAGCATGCAGATCCTTCAAGTGGCCCCATTTAGGTTGACGCAGTAGTCCTATACAGTATGGTGACCGTGAGAAAACAAGAGAGAAGAGATATAGATTATTTGATGATTATAATACACCTATTTATAGACGTAATGTGGGACAGTATCTTATTTAAAACTTGGCACTTCTAATATTTTAACCTTAAGGATGATCCTACCACCAACTCTTTAACATTCTGTCAGTGAACATTTTAACAGCGACATTTTACATAAGATAAATATCAATGTAGTTATTAAGGCCTACTTAATGATTACTTATTAAAAACAAAAGATAAGCCCCAATGTACACCTGGCTATCGATTTTTCCTTCGTAAGAATGTTCCTAAAGTAACAATACATGATACTCAAAAGTTACCATATTCATCAAGTGGAGCATCATAATCATAGCTAGTGATTTGAGTTGGGCCTCCTGCAGTCCGGCCAAAGTTTGTCCCACCAAAATACTGGAATTACAAGATGAAACAGCCAGTCAGCAAGTAACTGATTGTTGCCTAGAAATGAAAAGGGAAGGGCAGAGATCTAAGTTACAAGTATTTTTGCGTCAAATTACTGTAGTAGCAGTTAAAGAATTTCTTACAAGAAACAGATTTCTTGCAAGAAGTGTAGGAAACTTGAAAGGAAATGGTTCCTTCTTATTTAAACTATCATCAGGCTTGAAAGGAAATGGCTACTTCTTATTTAATCTTTCATTTCCCTCTCAAACAAACACGTACAAGAAAACTGATCTCTCGTTGATTTTCCAGCAATTTCCTCAAGAAATACACTTTCTAGTGACTTTCTTGACATTCAAACAAACTTGAAGATTTTGCCAGTACCAGCGAGTAACTTCAAGCCTCTCCAGTTCACATAAATTGGTAATCAACATTTAGCCAGATAAGTAAAGGGTCTATTCCTACTTCCTAAACTTTTCAACAAATAAATACTGGATATTGAACAAATTATAGTAATCAAGAAAGAGATACACAGGCGGAACAGGAGAATCTGCTATCAGTTAACAAGAAAATTTCCAAAAACAACGCCAGTTAGTAAGGTCAGCTGGAATAGGAGAGAAGTATGTTTAAGGCACATGCCTTATCTATATCAGACTGGAAAGAAAACTTAGAGCATCATAGGTGTCTAAATTACCATATAATAGTTCTGCAAGCTGCCCCCACGCTGAAAGAAACGAGCAATTGCAAATGCAATGTCCTCAGTAGGCCTATGCGGGAGTCTTTCCCCCCAATTTGCAAACCTGCAGGAAAGAAAAGAATAAAATTATCTTTGTTTTCCTTTTTCTGGATGTTATTGACTCCTCAACTTAATTCAAAGAGTAACTAAGTGATCCTGCATTCTTGTTTGCAATTTGTATACACCAGAGAGAGACATAGAAACATCATAAAGAGCATTATATGAAGGGATATGAGCTCAACTGTACCAGGCTTTCTGGATCAGATTTCTTGAGTTAGATTTCAGTAGAACTATAGAGACACATGATCAATATAAAGATCTTTAGCTCACAGATGAATTTCTAATACCAATTTAACTAAACAATCCACTGGTCTAAACCTGACAAAAAAGCACTGTTCAAGATCTTACAGCATATCCGAAGCAAGCAAAGCACTCAACCACCATCCTTTAGCAACCTAATTTAAGACTTAAACTCGTTATCCTCCACCGATTGTCTATCTTTCATGAGAGTAACAGATTGATTGAGCAGCTGACTCTGGGCACCTTATCTTTCTTGGACGATCTGACACTCTCAAACTAGACACGTTTCTGCTGATCAAAGGCGTCCATCATTGCCCTTCTGAAATTATGATGGACCTCATATGCAGAGGGACAATTACTAAAGGGGAGTAGAAGGCTTCCCTCGTAATCGAAGAACTTTAACAAATTGAGTACTTATACTTCATACATTACTGCATTTATGATTATTTACTGGTTCATTTCATTCTTTGAAGTTCTACAATACCTTTCTAATCACTTCCCTAACATTTGTGTCTTGACTCTTGATAATATTCTCCTTCAATTAAAAAGTGATTTCACATATTTAAGCCAGTTTCAGGACTTCAAACATTATATATGAGAGAGATAAAAGGAACCTTCACTTATGAGATGGAACACTTATATGGCCAAACTGCCTTTCACGTAGATTTGCCATTATGCTAAGCTTTCCCAATGGAAAACATGAAAGAATAGAAAGTCAAGTACTAAAGGTCAGAATCTGCATAGAACAATTCTCAAAGTAGGTGCTTCTAGCAAGCAAGGAAATGTAGATTTTTAGTTCGTGATCCATCCAGAAGCCAAGTCACCTATAAGAGATCGTATAATCATATTCATATCACTAACAAGAATCTAAGGATTCCCGGAACCATGCACATACTGGTTCAGAATTCAATGAAACGAGAAAGAAGGACCTAACAAACAAGAAGCGATTATCATACCATCCATCCCAATTCTCGGTCCAAATTTTCGGTTTCTTGTCAGAATTTGGCCTGAACCCGTCACAATAGTATGCATTGCAAGTATCTATCTGTCAAAAAGAAAAATTGAATAATATAACAAGATAAAGAAAAAAGTACCCCCAGCCCTTTAAAGGAGGACTAACAATAGCACAAGAGAAATAAATAAAACAGAGAGAACTCTGCTTCCAAATTATAAATTTAATCCAAAAAGGCTTGAGAAACTATGGTTTCGTCATTTTAGATCAGTTTACCTCACTTCACGGTTAACTTGGAAATTCAAATACTTTATTCGTTCTGTATGATAAAGATTTAAATTGTATAAATTTTTACGTCAAAGAAGCTCAAGAAACATGATCACATATTCGCATCTAATTCTATGCACTGTATTGTGCAACTGCTTCAATGAAATAAATTGTATTTAAATAAATTATCAAATAAATCTATCTTTATCAAAATTATCAGAAACCAACTAGACCAGTTGGTCGTAATTAGAGAAGATAAATAAATCAAGTGCATTACAATGTATTCTGGAGCATCAGCCTGCTTGCACATGACCCATGGAACACCAGCGCCAAGACCAACTGCCATTTCAGCAGCCCATTTCATGTATTTCTTCCCGTTTGGACCAAATGAGCTTTCAATATTTCCATATTCATTTTCAATCTGACAAACGATAACATCAGACGAAGATATAACGTCAGTTTAACTATACAAACATACATGCAGAAGCATGAACAGAACATCTGCAGAGAGAGCGGGAAGAAGGGGCTAGAGAAAAGTGCCAAATGGATCAGTGGCTGCAAATTTCATCTAGAAACTGGACATCCGATGTCTGTGCCAAAAAACTGGACATCCAATAATCATTCCAAGAGGAAACTCCTCACTCTCAGTTGTAAGGTGCATTATTCATTCAATAATTTCAAGCAATCTTTTTAGAAATTTTCCTATTTGTCTTACTAATAAAGTGCAGATGTCAACGTTACAGTAATACTGATATTCTAGTTAGTGATTTAGAGTAAGAAATTTCAGAACCTGCAACAAAATGATCGGACCACCTTGCCATGAAAAGAGTGACTCTGCCATCATAAGATCAACTATCTTTTTTACAAAGCGCTCCATCTCCTCCTGGGTAAAGTGTATGAACTTTTCAAATTACAATCCTCTGGCAACCAATTATTTCTTTAAACTATCAAATGCAATTTGAACAACGAAGTGTTAGAAAGCAAAACTTAAGTTAGCTTATTTAATCATCAATCAACTACGCCTCAATCCCACATGAACATTAGTTAATACAGATAAAAATTACTACATACAAGGAATGCATCCCAAAAAATGTACGGAGTAAGCCCTTTAATTAGTGATCCAGATAATAACAAGTTGATAAGAGCGGCCTAGTTATTTGCTCCTAGGGAATATCTTGAGGGGGAAGGAAGAGAAGGACAGAACTAATTGTCTTCTCCAGTGTTGTTAAAAGCGACCGCTTCCTCGCTTAAAGCGAGAAGCGATGCGAAGCGAGGCATCTGGCGCCGCTTCTCTGATCTGAAGCGTATTAGGTACACAAAAGCGATCGCTTCCCCTGAAAAAGCGAGAAGCGAGGAAGCGAACAATGCGACGCGAGCGCTTATCTTTATAACTGGGCTGCCGGTGTTAAGTAATTAAAAAGGCTCTCTTTTTTTAACTTTCATATCATCAAGTTTGGTCCCAGGTATGTGGCTTCATCTTCCTTCTCCTCCTACTTCTTCTCCTTCTTCTTCTTCTTCTTTTTCTTTTTATTTTTCTTTTTCTTTTTCTTTCACTGTTTCAGTGTCCAAATAGCAGCGAAATGCTGGCGAAATTTTTTTTTCCCCTTCAGTTCTTCTTTTTCTTCTTTTTCTTCTTTTTCTTTCACTATTTCAGTGATAAATTGCAGCGAAATGCTGCCCATTTTTCGTTTCAGTTATACTGCCATTTTTTGGCATACTTACTGCTATTTTTTCATATCATTTATTTTTAGTTGTCTATGCAGTATTTATTTTATTGTCATTCTCCTCTTCTTCTTCTTCATTGTCTATGCAGTATTTATTTTAATTTTTTTTTTAAATTCCGCTTCATTTCAAAAAAGCGAGCGCTTTGCTTCTCGCTAGCGAAAAGGGGTTTGTCGCTTTTCCTCGCTTCACGCTCTTCACAACACTGGTCTCTCTACTTCTATAGTAACTTAATTCACTTGAATTACGAAAGATACCTAATTATAGGTGATAAAATATTGTAGAAAAAAAAGTGCATGTAATTAAGAGAATACTAAAGATCCGAGTCAACAGAATTTCTCATTCTGACAGGGTATCTATTAGATCGAGTGTACTCCGAGTCAACAGAATTTCTCATTCTGACAGGGTATCTATTAGATCGGGTGTACTTAGTCGATCTAATAGATTGATTTAGCCGGAGCAAAACTGATACCAATCCGAGCCAATTCGCTATAAAACATGACCAATTTAATATTTTGTTAAATGTAAGATCTTGTTAGTTTATCAAAAGAGATAAGTGCAATATTACCTTGAATGGTGCATTATCCGTTCGAAATTCTATTCCAGGTATATCACGAAGCCATACAGGGAAGCCCCTGCAATACGGGCAGTAAATCACCTAGTGAGATCAACAGAGAAGCACTCATTCGTGACACGAATGTGTTAATGCCCTTCTACTAAATTCTGTTATTCACTACTCTACTTTGTTTCTTTACTTTAAGGGATCTTCACATTTCTCGGTCCTACCTAGTCAGCTGTTGAATTACTGAAAATTATCATTTCAACATAGCACCCTTCCCTGTTGCTGATCACCTTGTGAGGTCAAAACTAGTGCATTTATCCAAAAGTTGTTAACTTTTTGCTTTCAAATAATAGACTAGATTGTGAAGCATGAAGAAACACATTTTACATGAACTAATGATAAAGTCAAAACTGAGCACAGCAATCATGAAAGAAGAACATTACCCGAAGTTCCACTCCGCGCAAGCATAAGGACCTATTCGGAGAAAGAGATATAGTCCATGAGACCCAACTAGCTTTGCAAACCTGACAATATCATATCTTCCTTCAAAGTTATACTGAAAAGGGAAGCATCGAAAGAGAGAAGCAGTTCAGAAATATCAAAAACTAAAACTAATCAAGGTTAAAGAAATTATATAGCAGAAAATACAAAAGATTCAATTGAATACAAGACCAACAAGGCAAAACAACAACAAACCCGGTTTGATTCCAATGGGGTTTGGAGAGGGTAGTCTGTACGCAGACCTTACCCCTACCTAATGCAGGTAGAGAGGCTGTTTCCAATAGACCCTCGGCTCAGGAAGGGCAAGAAGAAGAAGGGGAAAGCAAGGAAGGAAGAAAGAAGGAAGAGAAAAGAAAAAGGGAGAGATAAAGGATAAGTAGTACCAAATAATAGCAAGACGAACAAGGCAACAAACACCAAAATGCAAGGTCTTTCAGGAAATGAATACCTGTCCTCTCACTGGCTCATGACCGTTCCAAAAAGTATAAGTCTCAATCACATCTGCACCACCTTCTTTGCTCCTAGCTATCAGTTGAGGCCACATCTAGCATATATGACATGTAAAAGGCTTATATAAACTCCAAAGATATTGTAACATGAGGATATAGTGCTTTGAAGTTCATATACTATATTCTTCAAAGGAATATAAGCAAAACCAAATAGATAAGCTCCGCTAATATACATCTCTGTTGACTGTTTTATTTCAGACTTTTATGAAACATTAGACTTAGATTTCTATTAGGTTCTCTTAAACTTCAGGAAATTACTGTTCCAAGAAATGCAGTAACTCTAACAAGAGCATATCTTCGTTTGATCTCTGTCAAGATATTAGAATGATTGTAGCGCAGGTAAAAACATTTGGTGATCTCTTCCCATCTCTCCAAGCCTTGGTGGACACAGTTACCCGGTTCTTGTGCCGGTATCCTTTCGCATTAGGTGAGGTGCGTGCGAGCTGGCTCGGACATGACGGTTATCAAAAAAGATATTAGAATGATTATCTCCTCATTAAGGGATCTGAAAGTTCAGATGTTATCTCATTGAAGCACAATTTTAAGAAATTAGACAAAGCAAATTAATGTTTCCCTTGAAATTTATTTCAGGAAAACGTTTTAAGAAAAATGTTTTCTTTACCATTATTTCCTACTTAGTTCCCCGTGAATCCAAAGAATAATACACATAGCAGCTACTTTTTACTTGACCTTTTTTATTCTTTTCAATTCCACGGAACTATAACTCATCACTCCAATACAACATACTCCACATTTCTTTATTTTCTTTCTTTATAATCGTGGGATCCAGGCGAGCTTGCAGGCACCTAGACTAATTCTAGGGGGCCCTACCTCTCACCAGTACAGCACTCCACATTTCTTTATTTGGAAAGTATTTACTTTTTGAGTTTCCACATTTCTCTTTTCTTAAACTCCATCTCAAGTCAAACAACACAAGAGAACAGCAAATTCAGAGAAAAAAAAATTAATAACAAAAAACAAACAAATTTAGGGAAATATTAAAGACCTCAGGAGCGGCGCGAGGGTAGTGGATGCCAGCGGAGATAAGAATACGGCGTTTGCCGGCGATGATGAGAGCACGGTGATCGTAGGTAACATTGAACGGCTTGAAATACTCGCCGGCGACAATCACGAGGTGTAGAGTTAACACCAATATCCATAAGAGACTGAGAGCTGCTTTTCTTCTGATCACCATTTTCTGTTTTGATACTAATCTTTGTCTCAAATGAGAATGGATAAGAGTAAAGCAAAGTTTTTTTTCCTCTCTCAAAATATATATACGTTGGGGCCAGGGGGTGGGGTAGGAGTTGAGTGTGGGGTATGGGGTGTTGGTGAGGTTGCCACGTCACCATCATGATATTCTCGGGCGATGTGCACATATAGTTATTAACTTTTTATATGTCTTTAGTCTTTAATCACTGCTTTAATAAACTTTTACCCGTCTGGACGAAAATAATATTATGTTATAAGCTTATACCTACGCTCCTTATTAACGATCAGCAGCAGCAGCTCAAACTAAACGTAACTAATTTGCAGAGGCTGTGATCGTCCAAAATTACAGAGGCTTCTCTTTCGATTTCAAACTAGAGAATTCAACTTTTTCGTCCAAAATTCGACATAAAATTACATTAAGTTTTACTTTTGTGTTTCTGTTGATTTTTATCGTTACTAGAAATTTGATGCTAGGAATTTGATTTTTTTTGCTTTTCTAGATTGATAACGTTAAGGACATCGCGTCCTGTGATTATTCTATAAATATTGAGGACATAATGTTAAGGATTTGAAGTTCTTAACATGACTGTTGTTCCTAATATTAAGGACACAGTGTCCTGATTTTGCAAATTGTATTAAAAAAGCTAAGGATACAATGTCCTGAACTTTTGTATCCAAGTTCAAAAGTTAAGGACAATAGATCCTGAACTTCGAGTTCCAAGTTCAAAAGTTAGGGGAAGACAGTCCTTAACTTTGAGTTACAAGTTCAAAAGTTAAGGACACTTGGTCCTCAACTTTGAGTTTCAAGTTAAAAAGTTAAGGGCACTTTGTCCTGAACTTTGAGTTCCAAGTTAAATATTGAGGACATAATGTTAAGGATTTGGAGTTCTTAACATGACTATTGTTCCTAAATATTAAGGACATAGTGTCCTGATTTTGCAAATTGTATTGAAAAAGTTAAGGATACAATGTCCTTAACTTTTGTATCCAAGTTTAAAAGTTAAGGACAATAGGTCCTGAACTTTGAGATCTAAGTTCAAAAGTTAAGGACATGCAGTACTTAACTTAGAGTTCAAGTTCAAAAGTTAAGGACACTAGGTCCTGAACTTTGAGATTCAAGTTCAAAAGTTAAGCACAGGCAGTCCTTAACTTAGAGTTCAAGTTCAAAAGTTAAGGACAATAGGTCCTGAACTTTGAGATCCAAGTTCAAAAGCTAAGGACATGCAGTCCTTAACTTTGAGTTACAAGTTCAAAAGTTAAGGACAATAGGTAGTCCTTACCTTAGAGTTACAAGTTCAAAAGTTAAGGACATGCAGTCCTTAACTTTGAGTTACAAGTTCAAAAATTAAGGATACTTTTTCCTGAACTTTGAGTTCCAATTTCAAAAGTTAAGGACACTTTGTCCTTAACTTTGAGTTCCAAGTTAAAAAGTTAAGGACACTTGAACCTGAACTTTGAGTTTCAAGTTCAAAAGTTAGGGACACTTGGTCCTGAACTTTGAGTTTCAAGTTCAAAAGTTAGGGACACTTGGTCCTGAACTTTAAGTTCCAAGTTCAAAAGTTAAGGACACTTGGTCCTGAACTTATAGTTCATGTACTTAATTTATACAAGGATTGCTCTATAAATATGTCCTGAATTTACCATTCTCTTGACTTGCAGGATGGAAACAATATGTATTATAGTTGCTTTTAATGGTAGATGGACTGCAGACTATAAGTATCTTGATCATCAAACAAAGGTTGTTCTAGTACCTGAGGCAATTCGATTTGAAGATTTCATTAAACAGGTCTTTGAAGTTATTGAATTGGATAAAGACAAGTTTGAAGCAATGATATGGTTTGATATCAACCTGGGAACAAGCAAGGGAATGCTTGTATCCAAAGATTTAGATCTTCACACATTTATAGAGTTACTAAAAAGCCATTCACTCTTCAAGGGCTGTCGTTTCATTGTTGATGTTTCGGAAAGAGTTTTTGGTTCTACAAGCACCTTTGAACATGTCAACAGAGAAACTCAACATGACAATCAAAACAAATGCCAACAGATAATGGAAATAGATATGGTTGAAGCTCAACCAATAACTGAAGAGGTGCTTCAAACATTTGATTATATTGAAGTGGAAGGACTAAGCATTATAGAGATTGACAAAGAACAAGCTTTGGGTATTCAAGTCTTAGAGAGTGTACCGGTAATAGAAGAAGTTGCTGAAAAAACCTCTACTCAACTAACTAGACGAAGCTCAAATTCGAAACAAAAAGAATCCCCAACTACAATAGTAAGAGAAAATGCTTCCTTTGATGAAATAAAAGTGGGATCAATATTTGACAAAAAGAAGAGTATAATTAATTGTTTTTCGAATATAGCAATTAAAGGACATTTTGAATTCAAGGTTGTTAGATCAAGTTCAACAAGATATTCGTTGAAATGCAATGATGATAGGTGTGGGTGGTGTGTGCGTGCTTTCAGAATTAAAGATTCAACATTGTTCAAGATAGTAAAGATTGAGAAAAATCATGACTGCTCAGTTAACACTATGAAAGGTGATCAAAGGCATGCAACTTCAAAGTTGATTAGTGGTTACATTATTGACAATCTTCGAGACCCAATGTTTGAAGTTACGCCAGCCTTTGTCATGGCAGAAATACAAAAATTGCATGGACTAGACATTGGGTATCACAAGGCGTGGCGTGCTATTCAACGTGCTTCAGCTTTAACAAGAGGAACTCCTGAAGGGAATTATGAATTATTGTATTCATACTTGTATATGATGAAAAGTAAAAACCCGGGAACATATACTAACATAAAGATAGATGACAACAACAGGTAAATAATCAAAAAAGAGTTTATTACTCTATTTTATAAACTTTAGGGCATGCTGTCATAACCAGTGAAAAAGTTAAGGACGTGTTGTCCTTAACTTTGATGTGCGCAGTCAAAAAGTTAAGGACACTTGGTTAACTTAAAGTTGCAAGTTAAAAAATTAAGGACATGGTGTGCTTAACTTTTGAAATTGGAACTGAAAGTTTAGGACTTCATGTCCTTAACTTTTTAACTTGTAACTCTAAGTTAAGGACTACATGTCCTTAACTTTTGGATTTGTAATTGTAAGTTCAGGACCTATTGTCCTTAACTTTTGAACTTGTAACTCTAAGTTAATGACAAAGTGTCCTTAACTTTTGAGCTTGTTAGACTAAGTTCAGGACTACTTGTCCTTAACTTTTGTGCTTGTAACTTGAAGTTCAGGACTACCTGCCCTTAACTTTTGAGCTTGTTAGTATAAGTTAAGGACTACCTATCCTTAACTTTTTTTAAGCTTCTGTTATATTGTATTTTCAGGTTTCTTTATATGTTTTATGCATATGGATCATCAATAGCTGGTTGGAATCATTGTAGACTAGTGATTGATGTTGATGCAACTTTTTTGAAGTCAAAATTTCGTGGTGTTTTAATGATTTCAGTTTCAAAGGATGCAAATAACCAAATATTCCCACTAGCCTTTGGAATTGCAGAATGTGAAAGTAACAATTCCTATGAGTGGTACTTTAGTGAGCTTCGCAATGCAATTGGGATCCGTGAGAATTTAATTTTTTTATCAGATAGGCATCAATCTATTGCATATGGCATTGCAAAGGTATATCCTGAAAGCCGCCATGGGATTTGTATCTATCATTTGGAGCAGAACCTAAAGCGAAGGAAAGTGAAAAGTGAGGTCATAAAACTTTTCCAAAGTGCTGCAAGAGTATACAGGCGCAAAGAATTTGATCCATACATGTCATATATAACAAAAGTAGATAAGAAGACATTTGACTACTTGATGGAAGAACCACCGGATAGGTGGGCACGTTCTTGTAGTCCACGACGAAGATATGACATGCTCACAACAAACATAGTTGAGTCAATGAATTTTGTGCTATTAAAAGCAAGAGAACTGCATATATTAAGAATGATGGATTTCATCCAAGTGAAGCTACAACGTTGGTTTTATGAAAGAAGAAATGAAGCAGAAGGAACTTTTTATGATGTTTCTTGTTGGGTAGAAGAGGAATTAAAGAAAAAGATAGGTTTAGCATTTACTTTAAATGTAAGTATTGTGTTATTTGTTTAGCTTATTATTTTAATGATAATTTAACATAATGTACTAACTTATAATTTTTCAACATTGAAGGTCTTCCCTGTTGATTCATGGCGTTCTAGAGTTGAGGAAGAAGGAATTACTTTCTTGTTGGACTTAAACAAAAGAACATGTGATTGTTTTCAGTTTCAGTTTGATGAATTACCATGCATACATGCAATTACAGCTATCGACAAGAGAAACATCAAGAAGTCCAACTTCTGCTCGCACTGGTACTTAAAGGAATCTTGGCTGAAAACATATGAAAGACAAATACATCCTGTACGACATACTGATTCTTAGATTGTACCAGAGAGTGTTAAGTCACAAATTATTAAACCTCCAGATTTCAAAGTGCCAACAGGTAGAAGGCAGAAGAAAAGGCATATTCCAGCTACCGGGTCATCAAAAATAACATTCAAATATGGTCGTTGCAGAAGAATTGGTCATAATAGAACAACTTGTATATATTCTCCGGCAGTCCATCCATTTTCAAGGAAGCATAGAGAATAGTAGATATATCCACTTATGTTTATCTACTCTTTTAAGTTCTTGCTATAAATTGGATTCCTTTAGATTGTTGTTATTTGAGCATATGTCCTGAATTTTCAAAGTCTCTTTGCGGTTACGTGTTGTTTGTTTTTTTTTTCAAAAGTTGGTCCTGAACTTTGAGTTCCAAGGTCAAAAGTTAAGGACAGGCAGTCCTTAACTTAGAGTTGCAAGTTCAAAAGTTAAGGACACTTGGTCCTTAACTTTGAATTCCAAGGTCAAAAGTTAAGGAAAATAGGTCCTGAACTTCGAGTTCCAAGTTCAAAAGTTAAGAACAGGCAGTCCTTAACTTAGAGTTCCAAGTTCAAAAGTTAAGGACAAAGTGTCCTGAACTTTGAGTTCCAATTTCAAAAGTTAAGGACATTTGGTCCTGAACTTAGGCTAACATGCCCAAAAGTTAAGGACACTTGGTCCTTAACTTTGAGTTACAAGTTCAAAAGTTAAGGACACTTTGTCCTGAACTTAGACTAACAAGTAAAAAAGTTAAGGACACTTGGTCCTTAACTTAGAGTTCCAAGTTCAAAAGTTAAGGACACTTGGTCCTGAACTTTGAGTTCCAATTTCAAAAATTAAGGACAATTGGTCCTGAACTAAGGCAAACAAGCCCAAACTTTAAGGACACTTAGTCCTTAACTTTGAGTTTCAAGTTCAAAAGTTAAGCACAGGCAGTCCTTAACTTTGAGTTACAAGTTCAAAAGTTAAGGACACTTGCTCCTGAACTTTGAATTTCAAGTTCAAAAGTTAAGGACACTTGGTCCTGAACTTGTGTTCCAATTTCAAAAGTTAAGGACACTTGGTCCTTAACTTTGAGTTCCAAGTTAAAAAGTTAAGGACACTTGGTCCTGAAGTTTGAGTTCCAAGGTTAAAAGTTAAGGACAATGGGTCCTGAACTTAGACTTACAAGTTCAAAAGTTAAGGACACTTTGTCCTGAACTAACACTTACAAGCTCAATACACTTAATTTAGGGATTGCAAATGGACAAATCAATACTTAACAGAAACAAAGAAATTAATGCCTTCATATTACTTCTGGAACTATAATTTGGCATAGTTGTGACAAAACATTATGCTATGCAAACAAAATAAATGTGTCTTGTGAACTATTTACAAGATATTTCAGAATTCTTTACAGCAATTTTATACCAAAAAATCAACTACAACTAACTTTCTTTACAACTAAACTACAGCTCCTTTGGGCAGAAAATTTCATTTTCACTATCATAGTTGTCGCTGACATTTCCTGGTGGTGTATCATAACCAAAATTTCTTTTTCACTCTCTATGTGCCCAAAGATTTTCTGCAAGTTCTTTTCTAAAGTTTGTTATGTCTTCAGGTTGGAATTTCTTCACATCCTTTCCCATCATCAACAACTCCACATACTTGATTAGGAATACACCACAATCAGTCCTAAGAAAAATGTAAGATATGGAGTCAATTAAACAATATCTTTAACAAAATAAATCTAAAGTACATATAAATTATATAGCAAATGACAACACGTACGATCCAGTTTGGTGTGGTGATCTATGTCATTGAATATCAAATTTGTTGAATGCATTTCTAAAAGATTTGTGATTTTTGTCAAACTATGAGAATTTTAGCAAGTGCGGGATCATGCGTGCATACATTTCAATGTGATTCATTCCTTTGTCATATGGCTCACTATATATGGAATCGTACACATCAATCTTTTTCTCATTCAAGTCCAATACCCCCAAAAGAAAATGTGTCGCAACATCATTATCTTCTGAAGGAAGCCGACATGGAAAAAAGATTTTGTCAACCTCTGTCCAAGCAATTCCACATCTACGATTGTCACCCCACACATATGGTGTCAGAAACAATTAATTATCACCACACCAAAACTCATATGTAGAATCTTCATTGAAATCCTTATATACAAGTAGCATATAGTTATCGAAAAATATATTTGTAGTTGTACAACGAAAAGGATGGGCGCAAGGGTGGTAGCATTCCTTCTTTCTCAAATAATACAGGCAATGTCAATATGCTTCATAAAAAGGCAAAAAAATAAAACAAATCCATCAATCATAAATAATTTTAAAAAAATTAAGAATAAACAAAAAAAATGCCTTGTGAATTATCAAACCTTATCATCAAGTACAAAGCTATTGTCTGAAAGCTCAAGGAAGAACATTTTGCTACTAATTTTTTGATGGTATAATTTATATGGATTCTTTCTCACACCATTATCGTCAGCATATATATCAATTTGTCCCCTGAAAATTTTAAAAATATCAAAGTTAGAAGTTAGTCCTCATTTCCTAATTAAGGACATCTAGGTCTTGAACTTAAGCCAAGAAGCTCAAAAGTTAAGGACAATAGGTAGTCCTTAACTTAGAGTTACAAGTTCAAAAGTTAAGGACAAGTAGTCATTAACTTACAGTTACAAGTCCAAAAGTTAAGGACACTTGGTCATGAACTTCAAGTTTCAAGTTCAAAAGTTAAGGACAATAGGTAGTCCTTAACTTAGAGTTAAAAGTTCAAAAGTTAAGGACAGGCAGTCCTTAACTTACAGTTACAAGTTCAAAAGTTAAGGACACTTGGTCCTGAACTTGCAGCTTCAAGTTCAAAAGTTAAGGACACATGGTCCTGAACTTAGACTTACAAGGTCAAAAGTTAAGGACACCTTGTCTTGAACTTAGACTAACAAGTTAAAAAGTTAAGGACAATAGGTCCTGAACTTATAATTACAAGTTCAAAAGTTAAGGACACTTGGTCCTGAACTTTGAGTTCCAAGTTCAAAAGTTTAGGACACTTGGTCCTGAACTTAGACTTACAAGTTCAAAAGATAAGGATACTTTGTCCTGAACTTAGACTAACAAGCTAAAAAGTTAAGGACAATAGGTCCTGAACTTACAGTTACAAGTCCAAAAGTTAAGGACACTTTGTCCTGAACTTAGACTAACAAGCTAAAAAGTTAAGGACAATAGGTCCTGAACTTACAGTTACAAGTTCAAAATTTAAGGACACTTGGTCCTGAACTTTGAGTTCCATGTTCAAAAGTTAAGGACACTTGGTCTTGAACTTAGACTTACAAGTTCAAAAGTTAAGGACACTTTGTCCTGAACTTAGACTAACAAGTTAAAAAGTTAAGGACACTTTGTCCTGAACTAATACTACTAGCTCAATACACTTAATTTAGGGATTGCAAATGGTCAAATCAATACTTAACAGAACAAAGAAATTAACGCCTTCATATTACTTCTGGAACTATAATTTGGCATAGTTGTTACCAAAAAGTATGCTATACAAACAAAATAAAAGTGCCTTGTGAACTATTTACAAAATATTTCAGAATTCTTTACAACAATTTTATACCAAAAAATCAACTACAGCTAACTTTCTTTACAACTAAACTACAGCTCCTTTGGGCAGGAAGTTTTGTTTTCACTATCATAGTTGTCACCGACATTTTCTGGTGGTGTATCATAACCAGAATTTCTTTTCCACCCTCCATGTGCCCAAAGATTTTCTGCAAGTTCTTTTCTAAAGTTTGTTATGTCTTCAGGTTGGAATTTCTCCACATCCTTTCCCATCATCAACAACTCTACATACTTGATTAGGAATGCACCACAATCAGTCCTAAGAAAAATGTAAGATATGGAGTCAATTAAACAATATCTTTAATAAAATAAATCTAAAGTACATATAAATTATATAGCAAATGACAACACGTACGATCCAGTTTGGTGTGGTGATCTATGCCATTGAATATCAAATTTGTTGAATGCATTTCCAAAAGACTTATGATTTTTGTCAAATTGTGAGAACTTTAGCAAGTGGGGGATCATGCGTGCATACATTTCAATGTGATTCATTCCTTGTTAATATGGATCACTATATATGGAATCGTACACATCAATCTTTTTCTCATTCAAGTCCAATACCCCCAAAAGAAAATATGTCACAACATCATTATCTTCTGAAGGAAGCCGACATGGAAAAAAGATTTTGTCAACCTCTGTCCAAGCAATTCCACATCTACGATTGTCACCCACATATATGGTGTCAGAAACAATTGATTATCACCACATCAAAACTCATATGTAGCATCTTCATTGAAATCCTTATATACAAGTAGCATATAGTTATCAAAAAGTATATATGTAGTTGTACAACGAAAAGGATGGGCACAAGGGTGGTAGCATTCCTTCTTTCTCAAATAATACAGGGCAATGTCAATATGCTTCATAAAAAGAAAAAAATAAAACAAATCCATCATTCATAAATAATTAAAAAAAAATTAAGAATAAACAAAAAAAATGCCTTGCGAATTATCAAACCTTATCATCAAGTACAAAGCTATTGTCTGAAAGCTCAAGGAAGAACATTTTGCTACTGATTTTTTGATGGTATAATTTATATGGATTCTTTCTCACACCATTATCGTCAGCATATATATCAATTTGTCCCCTGAAAATTTTGAAATAATCAAAGTTAGAAATTAGTCCTCATTTCCTAATTAAGGACATCTACGTCCTGAACTTAGGCCAAGAAGCTCAAAAGTTAAGGACAATAGGTCCTGAAATTAGACTAACAAGCCCAAAAGTTAAGGACAATAGGTAGTCCTTAACTTAGAGTTACAAGTTCAAAAGTTAAGGACAGGCAGTCCTTAACTTACAGTTACAAGTCCAAAAGTTAAGGACACTTGGTCATGAACTTCAAGTTTCAAGTTCAAAAGTTAAGGACAATAGGTAATCCTTAACTTAGAGTTACAAGTTCAAAAGTTAAGGACAGGCACTCCTTAAGTTACAGTTCCCAGTTCAAAAGTTAAGGACACTTGGTCCTGAACTTCAAGTTTCAAGTTCAAAAGTTAAGGACACATGGTCCTCAACTTAGACTTACAAGTTCAAAAGTCAAGGACACTTTGTCTTGAACTTACAGTTACAAATTCAAAAGTTAAGGACACTTGGTCCTGAACTTCGAGTTCCAAGTTCAAAAGTTAAGGAAAGTAGGTCCATAACTTATAGTTACAAGTTCAAAAAGTTAAGGACAATAGGTGCTGAACTTACATTTACAAGTTCAAAAGTTAAGGACACTTGGTCCTGAACTTAGACTTGCAATCTCAAAAGTTGAGGACACTTAACTTTAGGAATTGCAAGCTCAATACACTTGGTCCTAAATTAAAATTACAAGTTCAGGACACGTATTTAAGCAATTAACAAATAATGAATTCATTTATGGACTTACGGTTTCTTGCGACCTTTTCTTTTCTCCTTGCCCAACCAACTAATGAATTTCTTCAATAAGTTTGCATCAACTTTGGCATAATAAAAAATACATGTACGATTATATTTTAATTTTATCCATCACGTATATGGGGGAGTATTTTCATTGTTCGCCATCGATGTTCCTGTTTTTCTTTCTTGTTCAAAAGGAGATTTCAATTGCCAACTACGCTTCTTATTCCTTTTCCTCGACCAAGCTCTTCTTCAACATTTCCTTCAACCTCCATAGACAAACCCTCATCAATGCTCGTTTGTGTAGTTGGAGGAATAGGAGTAAGAATACAAAATGATGGACCATCAAAACCAATACTATCTCTCTTTCTTTTCCTAGTATATTGGTTAATGGTTTCATCTTTATTTTGCTCTGCAGACAACACTACACATACATTTGCTGCAAGTCGTCAATTCTACGACAAATTGTAAAATGAATAGATGAAAACTAAGGACATAATTTTTTAAATGTACTGGCAATTTCAATTAAGAATATAATATTAAGGACACAATCAATACATGTGTTGTCCATGCTGCCTTTTTGTATTTCTTCAACAAACACTTAAGCTGACATATTGGTTGCATTTTCTTTATCTTGCACCTATGCATTTCTTTATCTTGCAATTGTTCTCCATGTTCTTCGATTGCAAGTTCACAAGATTCTGCAAAATATTTACAAGAGCTAACACAATTAGTACTTGTTACTAATTTTGATTAAAACAAACATGTATAAAATTAAAAAAAACTCCGTATAACCTTTTGCAACTATCAAGATCATGCCAGTTAAATCATTATCTTCACTAGCATTTTCTTGGCTTCTAATATTGTCGGTAAGAGAGCGAGGTGTAGAGAGATCATATGTCCCTTCTATACATTTGCAAATAATCTATCTTATGCTTGTACCTTGGGTATTTTCTAAATCTTGAGATTGTCCTCTACTTCTCTCTTGATAGTCCACTCCATCTTCTTCCCTTGCAGCTTCAAAAGATTCTGTAACATTTACAATTAATACCTTTTACTAATAGTTTACTAACGCTAAAATTTAACATATCATGAAAATTTCATCTAACTTTGATTGGCATCATTTTGATTTCCAAATTTCTCTCTAAGTGAGAGAGGTGTAGAGAGATCATATATTCCTTCAACACATTTGCATACAATCTCATACACTTGTTTCCAATGGATTTTCTAAATCCTGAGATTGCAATCCACATTTACAAATTATTTATGTTACTTCTGTCTCTTTTGGATTTTCCTGGTCTTGACATTCTACTACATCTTGAACTTCGACTCCATCAATAGATTCTACATATATTTGTAATCACAAAAAAATTTATATGTATTACGCTATTGAATATAAATTTCAATGACAACAAATTCAAAATCTGTATCTAACCTTTCCCAATTTCAGTGCCAATATCAGTTTCATCTTCTAGATGCGCATCTCTATAATCACTTTCATAATGATCTTCTGTATGCACATCTATATCTTTGTTAATTGGAACACTAGGTTCACTACCATCACAATGATCATCAACTGCATATTTACTAATTGGAACACAAGATTCTCTCTCTATGGTCCTTTCATGAGGTTTGACAAGAATCTTCAACAAAGTATCAATATTTGATCCTCGGTTTTTCTTCAAATCCTGTGAAAGAAATTAAGTTAAAAATTTGACAGGTAGTCCTAAAATTCAAGTTACAAGTTAAAAAGTTAAGGGCAGGTAGTCCTAAACTTCAAGTTACAAGTTAAAAAGTTAAGGACAGACAGTCCATAACTTACTGTTACAAGTTCAAAAGTTAAGGACACTTAGTCCTTAACTTAGAGTTACAAGTTAAAAAGTTAAGGACAGGTAGTCTTTAACTTCAACTTACAAGCTCAAAAATTAAGGACAGGTAGTCCTTAACTTAGAGTTACAAGTTAAAAAGTTAAGGACAGGTAGTCCTTAACTTGGAGTTACAAGTTAAAAAGTTAAGGACATGCAGTCTTTAACTTACAGTTACAAATTCAAAAGTTAAGGACATGGTTTCCTGAAGTTTGAGTTCCAAGTTAAAAATTTAAGGACAGTTGGTCCTGAAGTTTGAGTTCCAAGTTCAAAAGTTAAGGACACTTGGTCCTGAACTTCAAGTTTCAAGTTGAAAAGTTAAGGACACTTGGTCCTGAACTTCAAGTTACAAGTTCAAAAGTTAAGGACACTTGGTCCTGAACTTCAAGTTTCAAGTTCAAAAGTTAAGGACACTTGGTCCTTAACTATGAGTTCCAAGTTCATAAGTTAAGGACACTTGGTCCTTAACTTTGAGTTCCAAGTTAAAAAGTTAAGGACACTTGGTCCTGAAGTTTGAGTTCCAAGTTCAAAAGTTAAGGACACTTGGTCCAGAACTTCAAGTTTCAAGTTCAAAAGTTAAGGTCACTTGGTCCTTAACTTTGAGTTACAAGCTCAAAAGTTAAGGACATAGTGTCCTCAACTTAGAGTTACAAAAACTGAAATTAATGATATGTAACGATCCGGTCGGTCGTCACGTATAACTTGCATTAAAAGTTACTGTTATTGACTTGTCATAGGTTGGTTATACTGTTCTTGATGTGTTAGAGTTGGTAGGCTCGGAATCGGAATGGTTGTGGTGAGAATTTAGCCATTTAGTCTTTAAAAAGCCTTAAAATGGGAAAAGTCAACTGAGGGTTGACTTATTGGTAAACGACCTCGAAATTCAGATTTTATGGTTCGGATAGCTTCGTTAGAGGATTTGGGACTTAGGAGTGTGTTCAGAATATTTTTGTGATGTCCGGTGTAGAATTAGGCTTGAATTGGCGAAAGTTAGTTTTTTGGTGATTCCTGGTCGGCGGTGAAAAATAGGCTATCGGGGTTAGAATAGAATTCCAGAAGTTGGAACAGATTTATAATGTCATTTTTGATATGTCTGCAAAATTTTAGGTCAATCAGAGTTGTTTTGGATAGTTTCGACATCGTTGGAGGATTTTAGAAATTTCAAAGTTCTTAGGCTTGTATTTGATGTGATTTTGGTGTTTTGATGTTATTTTTAGTGTTTCGGGAGTGCAAATAAGTTTGAATGATCATATATGAGGTGTTGGTATGTTTGGTTGGGGTCCCGAGGGGCTCGGGATGGTTTTGAGTGGTTAACGGGGAGTTTGGAGTGCTTATGTTGCTGCTGAAGTTGCTAGTGCTGGTGTAACCGCACCTACGGATGGGTCATCACAGGTGCGGACCCACAGGAGCGGAAGGAGGCTCCGCAGGTGCTAGATTTGGCCAGCCAGGGAAGAGGTCGCAGATGCAGATAGTGGGCCTCACCTGCGAAGTCGCAGGTGCGGAATGTGAGTCGCAGGTGCGGAGATAGGCAGTTTAGTGAAAAGTCGCAGGTGCGGTTGTTTTGACTGCAGGTGCGGTCCCGCAGGTGCGTAACCCCTGGGAAGAAAGTATAAATTAAAACCCTCCGCGACCATTAGAACTTTTAACACCATCTTTGAACGGGAAGAAGCTCTTAAGGCGATTTTTGAAGAGGGGAATTAGTGTTCTTCATAGAGATTCGGAGCACTCAGAGACCGGATTTAGAGGCAAAGGCACTGCGGAATAGTATTTTAGCCGGTTTTGAGGTAAGTAACGTTTCCAAACTTGGTTCTGAGGGTGTGAAACCCCGAGCTAAATGATTTATGACTATTGTCGAGGTGACGCACATGCTAAGTGACGGGCGTGCGGGCGTGCACCGAGTATTTGTGGCCTGGCTTATCCCATGGCACCGCTTAGTGATTATTCCCTAATGATATTTGTGCTTCTGTTAAAGTGGTAATTGTGAACCTGTTAGAAATCATGTGAAGTATAAACACTAGGCTTCACGCCGAAAATGCTGAGACCCGAGTGGTCGTATATTCCTGTCTCATTTTGTAATTATTTGATTCCATATACTCAGTCCTGATATAGCATGCCACTTCATATCTCAGTCTCAGTATTGTTGATTATATGCATACTTATCATTGTGTCGGGCTGATGGAGGCATCTGTGATCCATATGAGTGAGACTGAAGAGTAATGACTGAGTGTGGTCGAGAGCATGTTATTGAGACAGTTATGAGATCGGACTGCACATCGCAGCGATATTAAGTCATGCCTTCGTTGGCTTGATATGGAGCTTGGGCCACTAGGGCCCCTCCGGAGTCTTTACACCCCAGTGAGCGCATTGATGATGAGGGATGGATCTTCCCTGGGCATGGATCTTGTCCGAAGCTGATGTTATGTGAGGGATGGATCTTCCCTGGATATGGATATTGTCCGAGTGTTGTATTCCAGAGATGGATCTTCTCTGTGGGGGCTGGACTGGCCTTTTTCCTCAGTACGGAGTGACTACGGTCACCGGTGTTTATGAATATTCCGGGATGGAACTTCCCTGGGCCACATAGCCATATATAGTACTGAGTGGACTTATGTGGGAGAGTTGTGAGCACTATGTGTATTTTCGCACTGTGACATGTTGGCATGTAGAACATATGGAGGTATATCTAGTATATTCTGTTGTTATTCC
>ML301005.1:0-10084 GCA_005239505.1 Nicotiana paniculata
CTTGAGGAGTGCTATACTGAAAGGAACACATCTGCCTCACATGAAGCCCATAATCCTGTTTAATTCCATTCATACACTTCAAGCCGATTCTGCTCGCAGTGGAATAGGCTGATAGCCTTACCTGGGTCCATATTAACCCACTCCCTCTCATAATACGAAAGAACGACCATCGTGGCCGAGACAAACACCCCACAATCCACAACCGAACGAACCGAATGCCTTCCAGGAATAAATTCTCCAATAAGCCATATCACACTTCTTTATACTCAGTCCAAATCTTCAATCCATTAAGTGACTACATGTCATACTCATATGATCATCCCGTGGTCACGCTCCCACGACCTTCCATACAAGGTAACAAGTCTGCACATCCATAGTACCAACCACACTAATGCCACAAAACACATCAAGAACCCATGACCAGGGTACAAAGCCTCTTTCACCGAATATCGTTCTCAGGTGACACTGAAGATAACACCAGCTTACTCTGAACTTTCAAATCTCTTTTTCTTGCTCGCCCGAGCTCATGAAATTCTTGCCAACACCGGACCACAATCTTGATCCTTACTTCCAATTACATACTGCTTACTGAACCTAACATGCCAATGAGATTGCGCAAGAATTCCATCATAACTCCTGAACCACTAATAGGGGAAACACCTCATCATATAGAAACCTCCTACTTACCTCAATTCAAGAGAACAATAACAACACTCAAGTGAATTCTCACAATCACCCCACATGCAAATCCTTAAGTAGTGGTCTGAACCACCATAAACCTTTCGGGATCCGCCTACACCTGACAGGCCATAGCACTCGAATGCTCCCAAATCAAATATGTTACGGCGGCCTTCAAACCTCGCACACACTGTGAAAACCACACGCATAACTCAATCACACTGACTAAACTAATCACTGCCGCACATGTGCCATTTCAACCATGGTTAACCAATCCATCTTCTCTCTAATTATCCTTAATTGCCTAAAAAAAATGGTAACCCTATTCAACTCATAACAAACTCGATCCTCACTCATCCCGAGTGGACTTGAGTCACGAGACCATGCTGCCTCGATCCCACAAACCGTCTCATACCCTCCTTGTGCGCATTCACATCTCTGACCGATATACCCATCCTGATAATCTTTCTACAAATCCGGAGTTTACTCCTCTCACTCCCCCAATTATCCTGCACGCTGAAAATAACATAGAACACTCAAATTATTTTCCCTTTCTCAGGAATTACGCTGCATAAGCTCGATTCATAATCATACTGCTTCCTGAAAACCTTAAACATCGCGTTCTTAACCTTCGAATTTACTAGGATCGCTGCTGAGAGTCACCCGCTCTGACTGGCCCCAATTACAATCAACTCCAAGGCTCTTCTAGCACACGAACACCCCTTTCAATGAAGCACGTGACTAAGTCACTATCCTAAAAACTCGCCTATGCCTTAAGCATAAATTCTGCATCTTCCAAAGCCTAACCCTAGTCCAATAGGGCCAACCTTTGCACATATTCGTCAAATCCCACGCTCAATCACCATTTTACTCCTTTCCCTTAGGTGCAATAAATTGCCATTAAGCCGAAAATACGCAACCCATGAGAACAAAACCCTGCAACCCAATTGCAGGTGGTGGGACTCCCCCACTTAGCCCGAAGCTACTCCTTGCACCACTCTAGACCCTACTGAGATCATTTCTCCTTTGTTAGCATGATCTTGCTCAACCAATCTGTCCCATCCTTCAAAATTCTCTTGTTACCACTCCTTTAATACTCAAATTCCCTAGCATTATTCACACATTCTGCCTCCTACCGAATAGCAACTAGAATCCCTCACAGAAACTTGCCAACCACACAACCGCTAACCTACCCACAGGAGATAACCCACCTGTGGAAATCACCAACTGACATCTTCCAACGACGATGAAATGCATACTTTCTGCAACATCAATACCCCATCCTAGGCCTGCTCTCATTCACCAACTTTACCAGTCCGTCTGCTCCTCTTAGACATCTACTAAATGTGCTACATCATCTTCAAATTCACCGCCACATTACGTCCTTCTCCATTCCTAACAACTCCTCCTTGTTGTATCCAACCTTCCGCCGAAATAACCCACATTTCAACTTAAGCTCATGTACCCAATCACCATCCACTAAAACTCTCAAACTTTCCCTCAAGATAGGCAGTTGTCTTACCACTGAACTCCGATGCTATGCTGCCACTATCCCACTTGTTAAACTCATTCCTTTAAACAACTACCCGACTTCCGTTCCTTACACCTGGACTTTTAGAAAGGGAACCACCGCCTAGCACTTTTCACATATCTTCCTTCATCGTATGTTGCCCAATTGCTGCCTCAATTCAATATCATTCTCTGTAGTTCTTAATCCAGCAGATCACCACGACTTCAAACTCTCCGAAGATCATCTTTCTCGAGCTGTCTTCATTAGAAATAACTATTCGGTTCTGAACCACCACACACCACGATCTCTGATAACCGCTTCTTCAATACTACTTCACAACACTCTGACCCAATGCAACCGAAGAACTATAACACCGGCGGACTTAACACATTCTATTCGGTCAAGGACGATGATAACACACCACAGGTGAGTACTCCACCTTACTTGAAAACACCAAGTCTTACTACTTTATCAATCCCAAACTTTACCATTTGTAGTCCAAATGCCTTTCCTCTGCCGGAACTAAAATGCTGAAATCTCGAAATCACGCCCTAAGAAGACCTCCCTTCAAGCCATTCATCACCCCCAACATATGGGTAAGCATTCTATCATCATATCGACATCGTGCGATAACCAATCGTAAGCATCATCACTACCTGAGCATAGCCTTAAGGCTCTCAGAAACACAGCTACTAAGCTGAAATAACACATTATCCTTCTGCAGGGCTACAACAACAGCCCCAACCAATTACACATGGAAAATATCTCGCGTCATATCCGTAGCACCATTTCAATTCCTCAAATTCCCGATTCATAGCAAGCGCTTCGCGACATATAAGATTGAGTAGAAATAAACGTAGGCATAAGCCTCGGAGGAATCAAATCGCACGATGAGGAATCGAGAAGGGAAGTACTCCTAACAACCCTGTAGCCTCTCGAAGATAAGTACAAACGTCTCCATACCGATCCGCTAGACTCTACTAGACTTGCTCATGACTCGTGAGACCTAAGGGAACCTAGTGCTCTGATAACATGTTGTCACGACTCAAAATCCATAAGGTCGTGATGGTGTCGGAAACCACTGTCAGGCAAGCCAATCATTAAATGATTAAGTTAAATTTCCTGTTTTAGCATTTTTGAAATCATTACCTTTCACTTTATTACATAATAACTGAATAAAATCCGCTAAGTAAATACGACAGTTTAATATTTTAATTTATTACAGTAAACCCCAAACACCTCCCAGAACCCGGTGACACAAGTACATGAGCAAATTCTAAGAATTTCACAAATACTACAAAGATTGTCCGAAATACAAATTGGACATGGAATGAAAATGAAAATACAATACATAAGAGGAAGACTCTGCCGACTGCGGGTCGTCTACGAGTGATGCAGCTCGTCTAAGTCTCCAAGTCAGCCATATTTCTATGAAGGTACCCGTGCAATAAAAATGCACATCAAGTGTAGCATGAGTACGAAAAATAATGTGTACTCAGTAAGTATCCCGCCTAACCTCAGAGAGGTAGTGACGAGAGGTTGAATTAGATACTTGCTAGAAGTCAATTTAGTATAATCAAGTGAGACACTAAGAATGTCATAAGCAAATTTATTAAAATCAGGAATAAATAATATCAACTCCTTCCACATTTAAAACTTTAAGTCTTTGCCATATCAGTTGACAATTTAAATAATAATCAGGGATAAGAAACATCAGACTTATTTCACATTTTACACATCAATTCTTCTTCTTCTTAACTGGCCATTAAAAACTTCCTTAGGCCGATAAACATGTATAAATCACAGGAAATACGCAGCAATTATCATGCGCAAGAAAAATGCCGAGAGTCGACGGTGCGGACCAACAATAATAAACTGTGCACTGCCGAGGGTCGAACGGCTCGAACCATAGATGCATCTATCTTCCCCGCTCCCGAATCGATCATGCGGTGCTGTAATACGTAAATACAGGGTTATCCTGCTCGCGAATCATACATGTGACTCAGGCACCCATAGATACACATATTCATACAATAAGTCCACATTTTTATCAAGAAAGCAGTTACCCAGGAAAGTGGTAAAATTCTTCTTAAAGGAACACGAAAAATAGCATTTAAATCTTTGTTTTGAAACTCATTTGCCAAGTTTAATAATATTCAATAATATAACCTTATCAAGAATATATTTATCCATGGAGGAATCAATTCTCTTTCTAAATGATTAAGAAAGGTACACACAAGCCTTCTTAGGAAATAAATTACCAATTCAATAGCATTATCAGTCTAATATTATTTGCAGGATCACATGATATTTTATTGACAAGGTCACAAGTACGACAAGTAAAGCATGCTAGTGGGTCCTAGACTACCACGACATG
This sequence comes from Nicotiana paniculata, assembly GCA_005239505.1. Classification (NCBI taxonomy): domain Eukaryota; kingdom Viridiplantae; phylum Streptophyta; class Magnoliopsida; order Solanales; family Solanaceae; genus Nicotiana; species Nicotiana paniculata. Next base: position 4,566 of record ML301005.1, read on the forward strand.
GCATAATAATAGCTACAGACAGACTCCCGTCACCTCGTGCATACGTAGCCCCCGTAGGTAGTAGCACGTATTAATTAGTTCACTTATGGGGACAATTCCCCCTCACAAAGTTAGAAAGGAGGCTTACCTCGCTCCGAAACTCCATAACCGGCTTCCCAAGCCCTTCCGACGACTCCAATTTATGCACAACGCCCCAAAACTAACCAAATAATGGCTAACCAATAAAAATATACTATACTATTTGTTAACAATTCGAATTATATGGATTCCCGACTTCGCTCAATGAATTGACCAAAATTCCCTCAGGCCTACGTGCCCGGATTCCGAAATTTCTCGAAGATAAAGTCTACCCATAGCTTTACTAGCTCAAATATATAATTTACTAAAATATTCATGATCGATTCGTGGTAAAAATCCAAATTACCATTTCTAGGTTTTCTTCAAAATTCCAATTTTTCCACAATTTGTCATGTTCAAATCCATGCATATACCTTGTATTTAACTTGAGATGAGTTGGAATAACTTACCTTGTAATCCTTGACGAAAATCCCTCCTTGAAGCTCCCCACAATCGCCCATGCCAAATGAAAATAGGAGGAGAAATGGCAAAATCTCGTTTTAAAACATTCTGTCCAAGCTTCATTTCCGCACATGCGATCCAGCATCCGCACGTGCGCTCCCGCATGTGCGCCCAAACTTCCGGCACCTGCGGCTTCCTCAGCTCCAGCCAAAACTCGCACCCGCGCCCCATTGTCTGCATCTGCGCCTTCGCAGGTGCGGAAACTTCATCGCACCTGCGCTCCCAGCCAAGCCAGCCAAATCTCGCACCCGCGGCGCCAAAGTAGCATCTGTGGCCAAAGCCTCGCAAGTGCGGTCACACCAGTTGACAGCAACCTTAGCACTTTTTCAAACTCAAAACTTGATCCGGTAACCACCCGAAATCCACCCGAGGCCCCCGGGACCCCGTCCAATTACACCACCTATTCCAAAACATTATGCGGACTTGCTCGAGGCCTCAAATCACATCAAACAACGCCGAAATCACGAATCGCACTAAAATTCAAACTTTATGAACTTGAAATTTCCAACTTCTACATCCGATGCCGAAACTTATCAAATCACGTCCGAGTGATCTCAAATTTTGCACACAAGATACATTCGACATTATGGACCTGCTCCAACTTCCAGAATCGCATTCCGACCCCGATATCAAAATTTCCACTTCTAGTCGGATTTTTCAAAAGCCTTCAAATTCCTATCTTTAGCCAAATGACTTCAAAATGACCTACGGACATCCGAATTCACTTCCGATAGCGCTCCCAACTCCAGAATCAACATACGAAGCTATTCTCAGATTCGGAATCCCAAACGGACATCTATAACATTGAAATGCCTCACAGTCCAAATTTATGAGATTCTTCTAAAATACTATCTTCCATGATATGCGCCGAAACGCTCCCGGGCCCGATCCGGACATACGCCCAAGTCCGAAATCATCATACGAACCTGTTGGAATCTTCAAAACCTGATTCGGTGGTCGTTTACTCAAAATTTCAATCTTAGTCAATTTCTCCAACTTAAAGCTTCTGAAATGAGAATTTTCTTTCCAATGTGACTCCGAACTTCCCGAAATTCAACTCCGACCATTCCCACGAGTCATAATACCTGAAATGGAGCTGCTCATGACTTCAAACCATGGAATGACGCGGTTGAGCTCAAAATGACCGGTCGGGTGCGGCTTTGGTGTCGTAGATTTGGGAGTGGCTGGCTTGGCCGGGCGCGTAGGTGTGAGGCTATTTCCGCACCTACGAAGACGTTGATGCGGATAAGGAAGCGTAGGTGCGTAGCCGGCTGGGAAGGAAGAAGCCGCAGTGCAGATATGTGGGCGCACCTGTGGGCGTGCAAGCGCGGGCGAGGTGACCGCAGGTACGGAAGGGCTGGAGAAAGTGTGCATTTTTATAACCGAGGTCTTGGCCATTTCTCTTCATTTTTTTCTTGGTTGGGCGATTCGTGGAGAGCTTCAAGTGGTGATTTTCGTCATCAATGTCAAGGTAAGTTGTTTCTACTCATTTCAAGTTAAATACAAGGTTTATACATGGATTGAACATGAAGAATTGTGGAAAAGTTGGAAATTTTGAAGAAAAATCTAGAATTTACATTCTTGGATTTTGACCACGAATTTGGGCATGAAATTGAGAGAGAATCATATATTTGAGTTAGTAAGGCTACGAGTAGAGTTTATCTTTAAGAAATTTCAGAATCCGGGCACGTGGGCCCGAGGGCAATTTGGTCAACTTTTCGAGCAAAGTTGGGAATTTATATAATTTGAATTGTTATAAGTATTAGAGTATATTTTCAATGATTTGCCGTTATTTGATTAGCTTGGAGCGTTGTGCATTGATTTGAGTCATCGGGAGGGCTTGGAAGCCGAATTTAGAACTTCGGAGCGAGATAAGTCTCCTTTCTAACCTTGTGAGGGGGAATTGTCCCCATAGGTGAACTAATTAAATATGCGCTACTATTTGTAGGGGATATGTACGCACGAAGTGACGGGAGTCCGTGCGTAGCTACTATTATGCTTATGTCCGGGTAGTCTAGGACCCGAAAGCATGTTTTATTTTCCGTACATGTATCTTTGCTGACGAATTCAAAATGTTTAAACCTTATCGAACTTGACAAATGAATTTCTAGAAAAAGATTTAAATAATATCTTTGTGACCATTAAAAGTAAAATTGTCATTTCTTGGGTAATTGTTTCCCGATATATACGGTATGGATTGTTTGAATGTGTATGCTTATGTGTAACCGCTTCGCAATTTATATTCCGCGAGCTTGGTGATTCATTTCCACCACTCTTATGGGATCGGGTCGTTCGCCTCGGCAGGATTTATGTACCACACTCTCATGGGAGCGGGTCGTACGCCACAGTAGGTTAATAGATGCATCTACGGTTTGCGCCGTTTGACTCTTCGGCAGTGCACAGTTTACTTTTATGTTGGATCGGACCGTTCGCCTCGGCATTTCATAATAATATACATCATCCCCATGGAATCGTGCGAAATATTTGGCAAAAAGCTAGTTCATCTGAGGGTTTCTCCCCCTGATTTGGATTATGACAACCTCTTTGATGAAATCCACTATATTTATTTATATGCTTCGGTTACGAGGGAACTTGCTAGTAGAGAGTTGAGTAAATTGTAAAGAGGGAAATTGTACCACGTAATCTGTACTTGTATGTCTTATGTATTTACAGTGCTTTATATTAATTCATTTTTTTAGTGCACTTGATATTAATTAGACCTCTAGTAAGTGGCAAAGTCGACCTCTCGTCACTACCTCTTCAAGGTTAGGCGGGATACTTACTGAGTACATGTTTTTGTACTCATGCTACTCTTGCTGTGCATTTTTATTGCACAGATACATTCATAGCTAGTGGCCCTGCTTGACACAGTGATGTGGCTGACCTGGAGACTTAGACGAGCTGCACCATCCGGAGACGACCAGCAGCTGGCAGAGTCTTCCTCAGATGTATTGTATTTTATTTTAAATTCCTTGTCCAGTTTGTATTCCGGAAAAGTATTGTAGTACATGTATAATTCCTATAAAATTTGCTAATGCACTTGTGACACCGATTTCTGGGATAATTATGGGATTTATTCACTATTTAAATTGGTTAAGATATTATTGTTTAATCAATGGAAGTTTGCTAATTATTATTTAAGAAAATGAAAAAGGAATGACTTCGAGAATTTTTAAATAAAAATTTAATTTATTTATTAAGTGTTGGCTTGCCTGACAGCGGGGTCTGGCGCCATCACGACCTTAATGGATTTTGGGTCGTGACAACGTGGTATCAGACACTAGGTTCCCTTAGGTTTTATGAGTCATGAGCAAGTCTAGTAAAGTCTTGCGGATCGGTACGGAGACGTTTGTACTTATCTTCGAGAGGCTACAGGGCTATTAGGAGTACTTCCCTTCTTAATTCCTCATCGTGCGGTTTGATTCCTTTGAGGCTTATGCCTACGTTTCTTCATACTCAATCTTACTCGTCGCGAAGCGCTTGCTATGAATCGGAAATTTGAGGAATGGTAATGTTACTACAGATATGGTGCCTGATGTTATTCCATGCGTAGTTGCTTGGGGCTATTGGCATCGCTCTGCGCAAGGATAATATGTTGTTTCAGATCAAGAGCTGTGTTTCTGAGGGTTTTGAGGCTATGCTTGGGCTGTTATGATGCTTATGATTGGTCACTGCACGGTATTGATGTGGTGATAGGAAGCTTGCCCGTGCGTTGGGACAATGAATGACTTGGAAGGAGGTCTTCTCAGAGCGTGATTCCGAGATTTCAGTATTTTATTTTCGGTGGAGAAAAAGCAATCGGACTATAAATGTGCATGATCGGGTTGATAAAGTAATAAGACTCGGTGTTTTCAAGTGAGGTGGAACATCCATCGGTGATGTGATATCGTCATTTTTGATCGAATAGAATATGTTAAGTTCGCCGGTGATGTGTATTTTTTTTTTCTAATGAAAAACGAACAAATAAAATATTTTTTGGTATAAAAATTTTCTTAGTTTTTATTTTTTTCAGGATTTTCTAAAAGAAATACCCCTAAAAGGAATTAAAGAAAAATATTTTTGAATTTTTAAAAAATGGGAATCAAAGAAAGACTTTTCTAAAGAATGAAGGAAAGAAAAATATTTTTGGATTTTTTTTAAAATTGAGGAAAATAAAAAGGTAAAAAAAAAATATTTTTTTGGTGATTTTTTTTTTTTAAAAACAAATTGGGGAATCAAAGAATGACTTTTCTAAAGAAGGAAGGAAAGGAAAATATTTTGGATTTATTTTAAAAAATTGAGGAAAATGAAAAGGTAGGAAAAATATTTTTTTGGGGATTTTTTTTTTAAAGATTGGGGGCCAGAACCGATGAGGTTTGCCTACGTATCTCACACCCGGTGAGAATCAGACCCGCGTAGTTCTGCCGTTTTGACAGAACAGGGAAAACATTACTTTTGAAAACATTCACTTATTTTCTTTCTTATTTATAGACAGAGTTTCATATTTCGAATAACTACCTCGCACTCTTGGTTTTTTTTTTTTGTTTGTTTTTTGTTTTAGCCGGTCAACACACAAGCCGAAACAAAATAATGCAAAATATAGCAGGTAAGATGCATCAGGATNATAAACGGTCCTACTAGGGATCCGGCATGAGGTTTTGTTATTCTAGGTTTAAACCTGGGGTTTTGTTCTAGACCAGGCTTACCCGAGCGGACAGCTCGAGCCGAGGTCGGGGCAGCGTACCGGGAATACAGAAGCTTCACCGGCTTTGCAACTTATCCGTACCTCGTTCTAAAATTTGGATATGACTCTAACAGAAAAGAAGTCACACGAAGTGCACACTTCCCAGACGATTTAGAAGACTCAGAGAGAAAAGGGTTTTGGCACAATTTATATAAAGTTCAGATAATATCAAAGCGGTAAAAAGCGACATTTAGCACGTTAGGTTTAAACATGTAAA
>ML301006.1:0-17933 GCA_005239505.1 Nicotiana paniculata
TGGGGTCTTCTGAGATCCTTAGGAACTCCGACGCACCTGGGTTACAAAAGGTCATGGCATATGGCATTGTTTGATTTGAGGACTTGGGCCTACTGTTAGGCCTTCTGTAGTGTAACTTCTTAATTTCCTTATTTATGGAGTTTGTGCAATGCTGGTCTGTAATAATTAATTGTAAAAATGGTTATGAGCTGGATAGTGAAATGGGTGGGGTTGTGCATGCTTGGTNTTTGCCATACTCATTCCTCACTTAAAAATCCTGTTTGTAGTTAAATAACTATAAAATTGTTGTTATACTGTTACTATCTCTGCATCTTCACGATCGCCATGTCTAGAAGTCCTGTTTTAAGTTAAAAACATTAATCGTCAATATTTGCATTAGAGATCATGTTACCTTAGGAATTCATTCTCAGCATGCTCATATTACCTATGCAAAACTCATGTGTTAAGGACATACTGCTATTTGCATTAGAAATCATGTGCTAGGTTCAACAACTTAACTACGCTTCTGTATTTCCTATTTCGAGTAAAAAAGATGTGTTAATAAGTAAGTTCCGCCCTAAATAATAATAGATTCTGATTTCTGAAAACATTTGTACATTTAGAAAAGCATGCGTAGGTTTGCATCATTCCACACCCTGTATGCATTTAGATATCCTTTTTTGTAGGACACTGCATTCACATTAGTTTAAATACTCACTCCTTTACCACGATTAAGTCTAAACAGGATAACTGAAGTTTGTTAAACCCGCCTAGGCAAGCCTTAGGCATTAAGTTTATTAAAACTGGGAAAACTGTCTCTTTGTATTGTTTGGCTAATTCCATATCAGAATTCATAGTCTAGAACTGGTAAAAGATTTCTTCTGAAACTCAGTAATTAGACTGTCCCATTACTGTATTCTCACTTAGACATCTCCCATGGTCCCATGCCACATTCAAGCCTCCCCGGCCGTTTGAGTAAGTTTACAACCTGTTCCGGCTTAGGCCGGTGCCGTCTTTGAGGTTCTTCTTACTTCTCTGGGTTCCACAAAACCCTAACCCTATATCTTTCGATTTATTCTGGATCTACTTTAGATCTCTAGTATTACGAAGCTTTTCTATGTTTTCCCTAAAAACTTTCATCTTTAAACGATCTTTCTATTTTTAAAACTAGGGTTTCACAAACCCCTTTCAAAATCGATTTTCCTTTACTTTTGCTTTAATGTTATTCTATGTTTTTCTTTGTTAATACGTTTTGATTCAAAGATTCTTACGGAAAATCCCAAATTTTTAGGTATTTTAGTCCGTCTTGTTTGCTATGTTTAGCCAATCTGTATACTTCTTCTAGGCTCTCTATGTTCTCTATGTTTCTTACTCTAATTCATGGTTAGGGTTCCTGATACCCTCTACTCACTCCGTGATGTTTTCTTTGAACCTATGATTATGTATGCTCTGTACTGATTTTTCGAATTGCTTCCCTTGATTGTGTGATACTTTCCTTAATTATGCCTGATTCCCTGTGATTTCAATTACAGTCGAGATTCCCTCGACTAATTTTCAGAATTAAACCCATGCTTTGTTTTGTGAATATGCTATCAGTGTGTACTTTCCTTAATTATGAACCTGGTCTTTATTACACACTCCATGGTTTTACTACCCCCGTTATGGTAAGATCACTCTAGTTGATTCATTTCCCTGATTTAACTCTGATTGGCCCGTTTGAACTTGACTCCCTAATTAAAGGAAGTCCAGGCCTTTAATTGATACTGATTGGTTACTATTTCCATAATTATGTTAGACTAATTATTCCTTACCTTATTTTCTCTACTTGTTTTCAGAATTATAAACACCCTACTCTCTTTAGCATAACACAACCAATAGACACACTAACACTTGTGGTTAAAAAAGTTATCTCTCTTACACAAAATCTCTCTGCTCTGTTACTTCTGGTGTTACTTGCTACTGTTTATGTGTTAGCCGGCTACAAGCCAAGGCTGACTATTGTGCTATTGCTCTGCTGCTCTCCTGTTCTGTCGCATCTACACACTACTACTCTGTTGTCCTCCGTATTACTGCTCTTCATTTTGCATTCATTCTTACTCCTAACTAGTATGTTTCTAGTTTAAGTTTATAGCATCCAACTCAACATGTTTCTCACGTCTATTTGCCTATGTGATTCCCCTTTCCCTTTAATCTAACATNAGATGCTGACATTCTGTGATAATTAGGTTGTGATTGTTTAAACCATATAGTACTAGCCTAAGGACTGTTTGTGTGAAATTCTGCTTCTACTATGTAACTTATTTGTCCCCCAGTTCCCCTATCCCTATTTGTGTTTGCTTCCTAAACCATGTATGTTCTGGGTTGCTGATTGTCCTGTTTCTTTCTTCTGCAGACCAGTTTTTCTTAAAAAAAACTCTCATGTTGATTTCTGAAGCTATTTTTCAAAACAGTTATTTCCAAAGCTACTTTTCAAACTCAACTCTTTTCTAAACTATAGGCACATCTCACTACTCTTAGTTCTAAGTTCAGCCCGCTTCGTGTGAGCACTTCCTTGGGGACCATTTGAGTACCCATTGAACTCTGACACACAAGGCTGGCATTCCACACTGCACTTACTCATTCCTAGCTAGGGTACTTGGGTGTGAGTACTGCCTGGGGTCTTTTGAGATCCTTAGGAACTCTGACGCACATGGGTTACAAAAGGTAATGGCATATGGCATTGTTGGATCTGAGGACTTGGGCCTAATGTTAGGCCTTCTATAGTGTAACTTCTTAATTTCCTTATTTATGGAGTTTGTGCAAGGCTGGTCTGTAATAATTAATTGTAAAAATGGTTATGGGCTGGATAGTGAAATGGGCGGGGTTGTGCATGCTTAGTATAATTATGGGTAGAAACCATGCTATAGGATTTATTTTGTATATGTGTGCAATAGCTACCATGCTTAGGAATACTTTCCATGTATGCATTAGAAAACATGTTTTAGGCCCGTTTATCTCAGCATCTTTGACATACTCAATATTTGCATTAGAGATCATGTTATCCTAGGAATTCATTCTCAGCATTCTCATATTACCTACGCCAAACTCATGTGTTAAGGACATACTGCTATTTGCATTAGAAATCATGTGCGAAGTTCAACAACTTAACTACGCTTCTGTATTTCCTGTTTCGAGTCAAAAAGATGTGTTAATAAGTAAATTCTGCCCTAAATAATAATAGATTCTGATTTTTGAAAATGTTTGTGCATTTGGAAAAGCATGTGTAGGTTTGCATCATTCCACACCCTGTATGCATTTAGATATCCTATTTTGGAGGACACTTCATTCACATTAGTTTAAATACTCACTCCTTTACCACGATTAAGTCTAAACAGGATAACTGGAGTTTGTTAAACCCGCCTAGGCAAGCCTTAGGCATTAAGTTTATTAAAATTGGGAAAACCATCTCTTTGTATTGTTTGGCTAATTCCAGATCAGAATTCATAGTCTAGAACTGGTAAAAGATTTCTTCTGAAACTCAGTAATCAGACTGCCCCATTACTGTATTCTCACTTAGACATCCTGCCATAGGTTCTGAAATTCAAGGATCTCTTTTTGTTTAAGTCGTGCTAGTTATGTGTACTAATTTGTGGAGGAATTCATGAGCCTCATATCTGCTCTTGTGTGTCCCCTATACTTGCAGTCCTACATATTTTATTTGTCGCTTAGAATTTGTACTTTAAACCTAGGGGTTCTACCTAGTACCTACCCTTTAGGATAGTAGTCCTAACTTCCTCCAGGACTGATAAGATGGACGGGTAATAGCACGCAATAGAATCCGTGACCAACACACGCTTTAATTGCCTTCACGGGGTGGGAAGGGTAGAATATGGATATGATGACCGATGCGCTAATACCACGTGTAGCCCCTCTTCGAGGAGTGATTATCGGGTATTGCATTGATGTGATCCGTATTACCTTAAACATAGGATATTTTATCAAATGTTTACTTCTAATTTCTTTTAAACTTTCAATAAAACTCCAATACTTGTTTGAAATCCCCTCTTATGTGAGCCTTGCTTGTTATTTTCTTATTGTTTGAATTCACGAAATCATTTGGCCAGGACCCACAGTTGTGGATCCTGAGGGGTGCCTAACACCTTCCCCTTAGGATAACTTCAAGCCCTTACCTAATCTCTGGTAATGCAAACTAGTTCATGAGTTAACTACTCAAGGTGCCCAAACGCACCATAAAAATCGTTAGGTGGAGACTCTTCCTTTAACTTCTTCCTTCCAAAGGAGTTTGTCCCAAAAATGTCCTGAACCCGATCTCCGCGAGGGGAGGAAAAAGGGGGGCGCGACACCTGGACCGTTGATCAAAAATGATCAACGGACAGGATTTGGGCGGAATTGGGTTGGGTATATTTAGGAATTGGGTTTGGGTCTGTTGGGATAGCATAATTAGGTGTTTTGGGCTGATTTCAATAGGTTAAAATCAAAAATAGAATAGGCTATTTGACAAATACTCAATCTAAATTAATTAAAATAATCTATAAAATAACTAATAATCATAAAAATGAATTTCATGCATAGAAAATAGTTTTTAAAAGAAAAATTTAGTTTTAAAATACAAAATGAATAAATTTTGGTAAAAAATGGTACATAAATATATGATTGGGCTATAATTGTAAAGTTACTGCAATTATAGCCAAAAGGTGCCAATTTGGCTAATTATAAAATAATTTAGTCTCGGACCATAAACGATAAATAAAATCAATAAATGCTTTTGAAATCATTTGTGATGCATTTTGTAATTATTTATTGAAAATAAAATGTTGGGTAGATTAATAAAAATATAGGAAAATTATGGAAAAACACCAATTGCTATTAATGCATGATTTTGAAAGTATATATGCAATTTTAAAATACTTTTGGGAAAAACTGGGTATCAACAGCTGGCCCTCTTTACCCAGAAAGGATGAAAGAGTTGTCGGGTAAAGATATGATGGCCAATTTGATCGAGCGAAACGGTTTGAGAGATTTAGGGTCACGCCCTAGTTTCTGAGTTGCCTACATATCCCTGGTTTTATAGGAATTAGGCTGTATGTAGTTTCGGATTCATCAGCAAAATATACTGATGAGGTTATCACAAGAATGGACGCAACATCTAGGGATAGGCGACTGGACAGTTTACGGAATACCGGGTTCGAGACGGTTAGGAGAACTGGAGCGGGATTGCTCTTGCTGGGATATTCGTTGCTCGTCGGGTTACCTGCAAATAAAAGCAATACAAGCGTATACTATGCATAATTTTAAACATGATACAGGTTCCCATTGGACTATGAAAATTGTCTTTGGACGGTTAGGGATGACGTCCTTAGCCCATGATTTTTCGGGCCATGAATTGTTTGATGAGAGATTAACAGGCCATGAAATGATGTTCTCGGGCTATGAAGATGGTGCCTCCGAACTATGATGCCTTTGAATAATGATATGCAAATTGAGAGAGATCCTCAGGCCATGACATGGTGTCTTCTGGCTATGAGGATGATGTTGTTAGACTATGACGCCTTTGGACAGGTTGGTGATATTTCAGCCCATGATATGCAATAATGTAATGCTGACAAGACAGAGCTTAGTCTTGCGAATTGAAGGGTGGAGATTAGCCCGAAAGAGAAGTGAAGTAGATAATGCTTGAGAGACAGCGCTTAGTCTCGGTGAAAAAGTAAATTGGAGGAGGAGCTTAGCCCCATGCAGATAGGAAGGCAGAGATAGCCGTATGCAAGGGAAATCAGTGGATTAGCCTTATGTAGATAGGAAGGCAGAGATAGCCTTATGCAAAGGAAGGCAGGAGATTAGCCTTATGCAGATAGGAAGGTAGAGATAGCCTTTTTAAGGGAAAGCAGGGGATTAGCCTTATGCATATAGGAAGGCAGAGATAACCTTATGCAAGGGAAGGTAGGGGATTAGCCTTATGCAGATAGGAAGGCAGAGATTAGCCTTATGCAAATGGAGGTAGAGCTTAACCTCATGTAAATGCGGGACAGAGCTTAGTCCCGTGCAAGATGAAGTTAGGGCTTGGCCCTATGCAAAGGAACAAATAGTGAATGCTAATAGGATTTCTTAGCTGGTAATAGGTTGTGGTATTGCGATTGTTGTGAGAACTGCGACTCTGGATCACGTTCGTTCTTTTGTGCTGATAGTAAACCTTGCATTTGCGACTGTGTTGAAGTTCGTGACTTTGAAACTTGTTTGTTCTTTATTCCTGCATCCAAAGAAAAATCGTGAGTTCTGTAGATGGGGAAGGTTGGTTCGTATCCCCGCTGGCTTTTCTTGCTTCGTTCTGCTTGGTCTGGTGATCCTGCTTATGTTATTGGGGTAGCGTTTGCTAAACAGATCTATATTTTAAAAAAGTGCATGATTTTATAAAGACATAGTAAAATATATTTTGAGAAATTTAGATGAACTGACGGCCGTTGGTTCAAGACATTGCAACCACTCATGATGCGGATTTTTGAGGGTCCTCCTTAAAATTCTTCCCCAGTTAGATGGTTGATGATTATGACCGTTGTATATGCTGCAATCGGCTGAACTTGCTTCGGAATTTTGAGGGCCCTTCTCAAAATTCTACCCCAGTTCCCAATTGCAAGGGAAATGAGATTTTTATTGAATTGTGATCGAACCCATAGGGCTGCCTACATATCCCCTTTTAAACGTGAATCGGGCCAGGCGTAGTTCAGTTTACATCATAAAGAATTACATATAGTAGCGTTTGACTGCATATGAATTGATTGGTTTTGGCCAAAATTCTCCATCCATTTATACAAGTATAAGAGCTCCTCCCGTCAGTACTCGATGAACCATATACGGGCCTTGCCAGTTGGGAGAGAATTTCCCTTTGGCTTCATCTTGATGTGGAAAGATCTTCTTTAACACCAGCTGCCCTGGTGTGAACTGCCTTGGTTTGACTCTTTTGTTGAAAGCTCTGGTCATTCTGCTCTGATAAAGCTGTCAGTGACATATTGCATTCGTCCTTTTCCCACCTATGAGGGCCAACTGCTCGTACCGGCCTTTTATCCATTCTGCGTCGTTAAGCTCAGCTTCTTGTATGATTCTTAAGGAAGGGATCTCCACTTCGGTAGGAATAACAGCTTCTGTACCATAAACCAGTAAATAAGGAGTTGCCCCAGTTGATGTGCGGACTGTGGTGCGGTATCCCAGTAAGGCAAATGGTGGCTTTTCGTGCCACTGTATGTGTTTTTCTATCATCTTTCTCAATATCTTTTTGATGTTCTTATTGGCAGCTTCTACAACTCCATTCATCTGAAGTCTATAGGCTGTGGAATTCTTGTGTTTGATTTTGAAAGTCTCGCACATGGCTTTCATCAGATCACTGTTGATATTGGAGCCATTGTCGGTGATGATTGACTCTGGAACCCCGAAACGACAAATGTTACGGTTGCAGACAAAGTTTGCCACGACTTTCTTAGTCACTTCTTTATAGGACGCTGCTTCGACCCACTTGGTGAAATAATCAATAGCTACTAAGCTGAATATGTGTCCATTTGAGGCGGTAGGCTCTATCAGTCCAATGACGTCCATTCCCCAGGCAGTGAACGACCAAGGCGAGCTTATTGCGTTGAGCTTGTTTGGGGGTACCTTTATCATATCTGCATGTACCTGACATCGGTAGCATTTCCAGGCATACTGGATGACGTCCAATTCCATGGTCATCCAGAAGTAACCAGCTATGAGTATTTTCTTTACCAAGACAAAACCATTCATATATGGGTCGCAGGTCCCAGCATATATCTCCTCAAGTAGTCTGGAAGCTTCCTTTGCATCGACACATCTCAATAATCCCAAGTCGGGAGTTCTCCTGTATGTGTTTCCTCTGCTGAGAAAGAAATTGTTGGACAATCTCCGGAGCGTGTGTTTCTGAGTGTTATTTGTAAGCTCTGGGTACTCTCCCTTTGATAAGTATTCCCTGATGTCGTGGAACCATGGTCTTCCGTCTGCTTCTTCTTCAACATGGGCACAATATGCCGGCTGGTTATGGATCTTCACTGAAATAGGATCAATGAAGTTCTTATCTGGGTGTTGTATCATGGATGATAGAGTGTCCAATGCATCGGCAAACTCATTCTGAACTCTAGAGACGTGCCGAAATTCTGTCTTGGCGAACCTCTTTCTCAATTCCTGCACATGGCGCAGATACGGCAGTATCTTGGAATTCTTGGTAGCCCATTCTCCTTGTACTTGGTGTATTAGCAGGTCTGAGTCACCAATTACTAACAACTCCTGGATATTCATGTCAATGGCCATATTGAGCCCTAAGATGCAGGCTTCATATTCTGTCATATTGTTGGTGCAGGGAAATCTGAGTTTGGCAGATACCTGGTAATGTTGACCTGTTTCTGATATCAGGACAGCTCCAAATGCCGACTCCTTTGAAATTGGCTGCTCCGTCGAAGAACATTCTCCAACCATCATAGGATTCTACAATGTCTTCTCCTATGAAAAACACTTCTTCATCGGGAAAATACATTTTCAGGGGTTCGTATTTTCCTCCCACGGGATTCTCGGCAAGATGATCTACCTATGCTTGCCCCTTGACCGCTTTATGAGTCACATAGACAATGTCGAACTCACTTAGTAGGATTTGCTATTTGGCCAGCTTGCTAGTGGGCATGGGCTTCTGAAAGATATACTTCAAGGGATCCATCCTTGATATGAGATATGTTATGTAGGAACAGAAGTAATGCCTCAGCTTCTGGGCTACCCAGGTCAATGCACAGCAGGTACGTTCCAGTAGGGAATATCGTGCCTCATATGGAGTTAACTTCTTACTCAGGTAACAAATAGCATGTTCCTTTCTTCCTATCTCGCCATGCTGCCCCAGAACGCAACCGAAAGCTTCATCTAATACCGCAAGGTAGAGTAGCAAGGGTTTACCTGGCTCTAGCGGGACCAAAACTGGTGGCGTTGACAAGTATTCCTTGATTCTGTCAAAATCTTTCTGACAATCCTCGGTCCATTTGGTCGCAGCATCTCTCTTTAGCATCTTGAAGATTGGTTCACATATAACCGTGGACTAGGCTATGAATCGGCTGATGTAGTTAAGGCGTCCCAGGAAACTCATCACATCTTTCTTGTTCTTTGGCGGTGGTAACTCTTGGATGGCTTTGACCTATGATGGATCCAATTCTATCCTTCGAAGGCTGACGATGAACCCAAGCAATTTACCAGTAGGAACCCCGAACGCACACTTCGCGGGGTTTAATTTCAAGTTGTACTTTCGCAACATGTTGAAGAACTTTCTCAAATCTGATGTATGGTCGGTGGCTCTTTTGGACTTGATGATGAAGTCATCCACATACACCTCGATTTCTCTGTGTATCATGTCATGGAAGATAGTAGTCATATCTCTCATATAGGTGGCCCCAGCATTCTTTAAGCCGAACGGCATCATCTTATAACAGTAGACTCCCTACGGCGTAATGAAAGCCGTTTTCTCAGCGTCTTCCTCGTCCATCCAAATATGATGGTAACCAGCAAAGCAATCCACAAACGACTGAAGCTCATTCTTGGTGCAATTGTGAATCAGGATGTGTATGTTTGGAAGGGGAAAATCATCCTTTGGACTGGCCCGATTGAGATCCCGGTAGTGGACACAAACCATGACATTTCCATCTTTCTTGGGCACTGGCACGATGTTGGCTAACCATGTCGAATATTCAACTTCCCTGAGAGCCTTAGCGTTTATTTGCTTGGTAACTTCCTCTTTGATTTTCAAACTCATATCAGGCTTGAACTTTCTGAGCTTTTGCTTTACCGGTGGGCACATTGTCTTGGTCGGCAACTTGTGAGCCACAATGGACATACTTAGACAATTCATGTCATCGTACGACCATGCAAATATGTTTTCATATTCTTTCACTTTCTCTGATGGCGACAAATGGATGCTGACACGGGTTTCTTTGACAGTCTCTGAATCTCCCAAGTTGATTACCTCGGTCTCATCCAGATTGGACTTAGGCTTTTTTTCAAAATCCTCAACTTCTCTGATAGTTTCATTGGGTATGGCATCCTTTTCTCTCATTGCATGTCACAGTCATTAGTTCATCAAGACAGGAAATAGTAATGTTGTATAGATCAAATAATGAGAGAAATGATAATAGGTAAATATAGATTCATTGAAACGTAAAAATGATTTTGATAATTTAAACAAACAATATTGGAACATCGGGATTTTATTAGGAAAAAAAAATGCGAAAAGGAAATCATTAGCAAAATGAAATAAATAACAATGTTCAGCCTTGCTACCCCGGGACTCGGCGAGCCCTGGATGGTCTGACGGTCCAATTCTTGAGGAATGATTCCTTGCTCACAGCTTGGCTGGTAGGGCCTTCCTCTTCCTCCTCCTCAACAATAACACAACAGTCCATGCCTTCGTCTTCCAGGAATAGATTCTTGAAAGCTGCTAGAGTTTCTTCTTCTTCTGACCCCCATATAATTTCAGCTTGCTGGAAAGTCTTCTCCAAATGTGGTATAGACTGTTCCAATGGATAGTAGGTACCACGCCATGGTGGCGACCAGTCTTCGTACTCCTGCGAAGTGTATTTATATCCCAGCCCAAAACTGGTGCCATGGTGCTTCAGCTGTATTGATTTGGAAATTCCCTGAAGATTATTACCGAGTCCTCTGTTAGGCACGTATCCACTCCAGTTCAGTATGCTCTCGATATTATTGTCCCACTATTTGTCTTTGTCTACTGCATTGATCCGTTCAATGTAGTGGTAGGTTTCTCTACCCATCCTTCTTCTACCTTCAATCACTGGGATGGTATGGCGACTATAGATATGATTGCTTCTGTCTCCATGGATGATCACCTCTTGGTGGTTCCATTCAAATTTTACTGACTGATGCAATGTTGATGCCACAGCCCCAGCAACATGTATCCACGGATGTCCCAACAACAGGTTGTAGGATACCGATATGTCTATCACCCGAAATTCAATCTCGAACCATGTAGGTCCCATCTGCAGGCAAAGACTGATTTCACCAATGGTAGACCTCTGAGAATTGTTGAAAGCCTTTACATTGATAGATCCTTCTTTGATCTCGTACAACCCTTTGCCAATTTCTTGAGTGTTGTCAACGGACAGATGTTGAGGTTGGATCCCCCGTCGATCAGAATCCTGGTGATGAAGTAGTCCTCACATTGTACAGTGATGTCCAGTGCTTTGTTATGACTTAACCCTTCAGGCGGAAGCTCGTCCTCATGGAAAATGATCTTGTGACTCTCCAGTACTTGACCTACTATATTGGCCATTTCTCCACTAGTTATATTATTTGGCACATATGCTTTGTTCAGCACTTTCATCAAAGCATTCATGTGTCTCTGAATTTTGCAGCAATGACTGAATGGATATCTGGCTGGAGTTTTGTTCAGTTGATCGATGACTGAGTATTCACTGGCTTGCACCTTCCTCCAAAGATCATCTGGGCATGTCTCAATGACGAATGGCATGTTGGAAGCATTCTTGCTAGACTCTACCAAGTGTTCAGGTGTATAGACCCTCTCGGTCCTTGTCATCCCCTGCGCAACACCAGCTTCTCCTATCTTGACTTTACTTTTCCTTATTGCTTCAGCCGTGTAATCCCAAGGTACAGCCTTATCGTTGAAAGGTGGCGTGGTTGACACTGTCACTGTGCTTGGTGCAACTATTTTCACTTCAAATGGGATGGGTGCCCTAGCAGGTGGCATAACTTCAACCTCGAACGGCAAACGTGTGTTTGCAGGTGGTGCCGTTTCAAATTTGAATGGGAGTGA
Source organism: Nicotiana paniculata (assembly GCA_005239505.1). NCBI lineage: Eukaryota > Viridiplantae > Streptophyta > Magnoliopsida > Solanales > Solanaceae > Nicotiana > Nicotiana paniculata. The sequence continues at coordinate 11,795 of ML301006.1, forward strand.
CGCAGTTACCTCGACGTCTTCGGATGGCTGAATCTAGACTATGATGGGATTAAGAGTGACTGATGGCTTCTTTGGGTCATCACCTTCTATAATTAACTCGATCGACCCCTCTGGGTCCCAATCTTTTTCTATCTCTATCATGTTGATACCCCTATGGTCTGGAAGCAGATTGTTGCGAACATTGGGAGCAGCTTCTTTTGCCTGGATGACCTTGTTATCAATCATAGACTGGATCTTATCTTTCAGTGAGCGACATTCATCAATTGTATGCCCTTTCATGCCGGAATGGTATGCATAGGTCTTGTTTGGATTGACCCATTGAGATGGATTTTCAGGGGTTATAGCAGGGATAGGAGTGACATAACCAACATCTTTTAATCTTTCATAAAGCTAGTCGATAGGTTCAGCAATGGCAGTGTATTGTTTAGGAGGTCTGCGATCAAAGTTGGGTCGAGGTCTCGGGAAATTTTGACGAGCAGGAGGTGATTGGAAATGAGATGGCTGAGAGTTTTAGGTATGATAAACAGGATCTGGTTGGGAATATTTGGGGGAAGTAGGCTGATATGTAGACGGTGGAGATGGCTGATATGTTGGTGGAGGTGCTAACTGATAGGTGGGCGAGGGTGCTTGATAGGTGAGTGGGAAGTTCGGTATACCAATGGGGATTTGGGTCCCGGTGCAACCATTACCATTCTTGCATCTTTCTTCTTGGATATACCACCAGACTGCAAGGCTTAGTTGGTGGCATGTAGTGCCTCAAAGTTAGTGACCATTCCACTCTTGATACCTTCTTCAGTTCTCTCATCCAGCTTGATGATGTCAAAGAATTTGTGGTTCTCAATCACCATTAGCCTCTCATAATACTGCGGGTCTTGTGCTCGAACGAAGAAATTGTTCATTTTTTCTTCCTCTAGGGCAAGTCTGACCTTGGCTGCTTCAGATCTCCAGCGAGCGGCATACTCGCGAAAAGTTTCGGTAGGCTTGTTTTTAAGGTTCTGGATGTAGAACACGTCTGGTGCATTCTCCTGTATTGAACCTGAATCGGTCCATGAAGTCTGATGCCATACTTACCCAGTCGCACCACTTCTTAGGGTTTTGGCTGATGTACCAAGATAAAGCATCTCCTATGAGGCTCCCCATGAACAATTTCATGTGAATCTTCTCGTCTCTTCCTACTCCAACCAATTTATCACAATAGGTCCTCAGATGGACCCTGGGATCACCTGTACCATCGAACATTTCAAACTTATGAGGTTTGTAACCCTCTAGTAGTTCAACATCGGGTTGTATGCAGAGATCTTCATAGTTCAACCCTTCGACTCCCTTGCTTCCTTCAACGCCCTGAACTCGACTAGTCAGCTTCTTGAGTTCCTCAGCCAAATTCTTAATGAGCATATCCTTCTTACTAGATTCAGGCGTGTAAGCAATGTTTTGGGTGGAGTGAGGTAGCGTCTCCATGTATATAGGGTTGTTCTGATGACCTGGTGTTTGAGCATAGAGGTGGTCACTTGTGGAGTCTTGTGGTTCAAGGATAATTAGCGGGCTATTTCTTGGAGCGTGGAAAGTGTTGTGCTGGTGCATTGGTGGGATAATTTGTTCTTACGCTGGAGTTGTATGATGATGAGTTGTGGGAGGGTTCTGTTTGTTTGGGGTGTTCTGAGGAGGTATGGGATTTTGAATGACATCTGGGACACTGAGTGAGAAGGATAAATTTGCCAAGTTCCGGACATGCTCAAGATCCCCTTGGAGTTTCAACAACCTTTGCTCGAGTTGTGACATAGCACCATTCTGAACCTGAGTACCTTGATTGTCAAGAGGTTCTGTTCGTTCCACTGGCATTGTGTTTTCTTGTCTGATGTTTCCCAAATTTTCCATTTTGCCTTTGCCTTTGCATTTAAGTAGACTAGGAGGAGGAGGAGGAGGTGGAGGGCCCCTAGATCTTCTGTGATATGACGATGATGCCAGAATGCACGAACCAACCTTTTGGGAGGGGAATAATTAAAAGAAAGAAAACAAAATCAAAAACAAAAGGTAGCCAAGTCAGTGAGGATCATGAGAAAATATTGCAGTATTTAAACACATAGTGTAGGAATAAAATTGTGCCCTAACTTGGGAGCCTTGTTGTGCTCGAGGTAAGCCTAGCGACAAGTTGATTTGGAGAAGTTAGATGCCAAAATGCCTAATTTCATTCATGTAAAATAGACGAATCCAAAATGACACCAAGATAATAAGCAGGAAATAAAGTCAGTAATGGCACTTGGCGTTATTACATTTGAAAAAAGCAACGAAAAGGAAACCTAGACTACTTGGTCCCAGAAGGACCTTCCCGAGGCTCGATCTTCTTGGCTTTGTCAATCAGGTTCCCTAGGTCGTGCATGCCTAACAATAGGTATACCCTCGCTAGATGCCCTCCTTCGTTTCCCTCAGCATTCTGGCAGTCGGCGACCCTTTTCCTCGTCTTCACCTCTAGCTCCATTAGAACCTGCTCCAAATACTCCAGCCTTTCATTAGATTTGATAGCCCTTTCCTTCTACTCATTCATCAATTCCATATTAGTCTTGTGTTGCTCCAGATGCTCGGCCTCGGACTCACGTATCCTTTTGCGCAGTTTCTTGTATTTCACTTGAGCCTCAGCCACTTCGTCTATGACCCTGTTTCTGCCGATTCTCGGCTCAACTATCCCTGCTATGATGTCTTCCAACCATGATAGGTAAAGGCGTACATGCCCTGCGTGGTATCTATCGGGCTCGATGGTGTCCTTTTCTACAATAACCTTTAGATGCCACATATGCTGAGCCTCGCATTTGTACGGGATATCGTTGTCCTGAAAATCTGCCATGTAATGGCTCATTTTAGAGACTCACGGTATAACTTGATTCCTACCTGCCTGTCTCATAAACCTGATGGGAGAATAAGGGTATATGCCCCTTAAACCGATCAACACCAGGTGCGGAGCGTCCCTCGATCTAATGATGAACTCACTGATAGGGAACCATTTGAACATTCATTGAACTTGGTCCTCGGTCAAATTGTCAAAAAAACTACGCCCATTCTGTAGCATCCTCCGATTGAGCAAATCTGTCTGGGATGTAGGTCATTCTCTTAGGGTGATGAAGGCTATATGGTCATTCCATGCCCTTCATGGAAATACTTGACGATATTGACCCCTTTGGAGATGCTCCAATAACCAAACCTGTAGTAGCAGATTGCAACCCTCAAAGTGTTTGAACCCCTTCTGGCAGTGGTCCAGGGCTCGGTATATGTATGCTATGATCATGGGGTAATGGTATACGTTTGCCTTTCGATTCCCTCCGTTAAGGTTTTGGCTACCATAGCCAGTCTGGTGTGAATCCTGTCTCCTTTGCTCGAAAACACTATCATACCCAGGAAGCAAACGACGAACACAAAAACCCTGCGGTGAATATGACCCAAGGAAGTAATAGAGAACTCGTCATGGAAGATACGATAGGATTTGCTATGGCCGTATCGTTCATAGAGATAGTAAAAAGGTATGTAGGACTATGTCAGACACTCTAAATCATCGTTCTTTTTCAAAACCATCATTTTCAGGAATCCCCTAGCGGCACGATTTTCTGGCACCAACAAACCTGGACTGTCCCAAGGTAATCCCGCGAAACCCCCTATCTCCTCCAAGAGGGGGGTCATTTTTATGTTGCCTAAATGGAACACAGACCTTTCTCTGTCCCAGAACATAGTGGTTGCTTCGATCAACATGTTGTTTGGTTGGATATCTAGTAAAGAGGGCAAGTTTTCGAGGACCCTCTTCACATGGTCTTTGTCACTTGGCGAAAGGTCTTCCCACCAATCCAAAAACAGCGGTGGTATTCTTTGGACCATGCCGAACCTGGGGACTTTGTGCCTCATTTTCTGCAAAATTGATAAGGTTAGACCCTTACCCCCTGTCAGACTTGACTATTTATACACTTATGATTAGCATACAGGCATTTAGTTATCCAAATAAATCCACAAAACGTGATTGCGTCTGTTGGAATTATGAAAAACCCGGTGGACTTTTGGATAAGGCTATCTTAAAGGATTATTGTGCAGACGACACATTAACCCGGCTAGGTTTTACCATGATGCATGTACAATATAACAGAGTAAGGTTTCTATGAGATTTTAGACTGGTACACTCAAGCGGACAACTTGAGGGGGAAAGGCACGGAACCGTCGACTGCACCGCTGATCGACTAGTTTTACCGCAAATAAGCCTTTCCGAATTTAGGGGTGATATAAAATGGAAGAGATCAACCACTCATCAAGCGTTGCTATAGGATTTGTATAGGCACGAGTGGAATATGACGCTGAGCATGATTATGCAACAATAAATGAGCAATAAAAGCATATTGTCATGTATTTGCACGTTAAGAAAGCGGTAAATATGAAAGTTATGATTGAAAAGCAGTTACAAAGGAAAACAAAAAGAAACATGTCAGTTTTGATTTTGGAAAGAACAAGTAATTTAAAGAGACAAACAATTAATTGCACATAAAAGGGGAAAGGGAAAGGTCGCGAGTATTAACAAAGTAAAGACAAGTTCACAAAGCTGTTTGAAAATGGTAAAAGCCTAGGAAATATCCCCAGCAAAGTCGCCATGCTGTCGCGCCCCCCCTTTTTCCTCTCCTTTCGTATCAGTCAGGGTTTTTGAAATTGTTGAGAAAACTCGTTTCCTTTTGGAAAAGGGGTAAGGAATTGAAGAGTCGCCACCTAATGAATTAAGGTGTGTTAGGGCACCTACTAAGGCTCATTTACAAACACAGATTGGATAACTAGAGATAGGGTAAGGGCTTGAAATTACTTCAAGGGGAAGGTGTTAGGCACCCCTCAAAGTCCAAAATTGTGGTTCCCGTCCAAACAAACTTTGTGAATTTTAAAACAGGTGGCACATAAGCAACAAAATCACATAGGTAAATAAAGGTTTTTTGAGAAGATTCGCAGTCTAAGAACACATATGTGCTAAAAATTAAAAGGTTTAGAGTCTAGGCACACATATAAGGTCTTGAAAGAGTTATGATCTAAACACACATATGTAAGGGATGAGGGGTCCTAGGTTGTTTATCCTGTAGGATCACATCAGTGAAATTCCCGGTAATCACTCCTCAATGAGGGGCTACACGTTGCATTAGCGCATCGGTTATCATATCCATGTCTACCCTTCCCCACCCTTTAGCGGTTATCAAGCGAGTTTATTTTATGACATCTATGCATGATGTTACCCGTCCCTCCTTAATGGTCCTGAAGGAGATTGGGACCCCTACTTAAAGGCAGTTTTAAACAGACCCTAAGGTTGAAAGGAAAAAATACTAGGCGACAGGCAAGAACAGATAGGACTTTAACAGATAAAACAGAAAGAAGCAATTTAAGAGGCTCAGGTTTACCTCCACAGATATTGCATGTAAACAGCACGTCTCAAACACAAACAAGGGCAGTATTACTAAGCAGGATCCTAAACATAATGTCTAGCTGAGTATCAGAATACAAGAGATATGCAGATTTATTTTATAAACCCATAAGAAGGGGCCCTAATCACTTTGCCTACTGATTTTAAGTTTGTTAACTGATGCGAGGCTAGAATTCATAGTTTAACATGTTATATGACTTACATTTTATGTGCGTTAATGATAAAAATACACTTTTTATGTGCTTAATGGAGTTTATTTCATGTGTAGGTGAATTGGAGATGGAAACCGGGCTAAATAGATGAAAACACGTCGAAAATACCCCTGGCCTTATCCAGGCGTTTTCCTTCTAAAGCCAGGCTGGCCCTGGCGTTAGGGGGGCGTTAGCCTCCTAAAGCCAGGCCTGGCCTGGCCTTATCCAGGCTTTAGAGCCAAAACGCATGGTCTCCTGGTTCTGGTCAATTTCGAGTTTTGACGAGTTTAAGTGTTTCCCGGTTGAAATAGAAGTCTCCTACACGTTTAGGGTTTGTCCTAAACTTATAAATAGACCCCAAAAACATAACTTAGGGAGATTTTCGAAGAGGAGAGAAGGGATTCGAAGAGACGGACCGCAAGACATCAATTTGTACAGATCTTCTTCATTACTTTGTAGTTTGATTATGCAAATTATTTTCGATTTGAGTCTTATGAACTTGTTTAGCTAACTTCTTTAATCTAGG
>ML301007.1:8028-27683 GCA_005239505.1 Nicotiana paniculata
ACCCCCCCCCCCCCATTCTCTCAGTATGCCGTCATTGGTTTCCCTAGCCTCTCTGATTCTCTCTCGACCTACCCCTAACCCTAATCGCTGTCACCGGCGAAAAGCTCCTATATATGAAGATCTAAGTATTCTCTGACCATTACCAACCGTTTATGCTTCCTGGTTGTTCGATTACATGGATCCTTGAGAAAATCTCATGGAGACTCAACTTGTTCTTGCCTGAATCTTGTTTACTGGCCTGTGTAGGGTCATTCTCGTTTGTGAGTACTGATTTCCTCCTATATTTAGTTCGAGTCTATGGATTTTGACCAATTTTCTCTCATCTCTGTTGTTTTTTGGAAAACCCCTAGTTCTACGACTACTTGAATCTGTTCAGATCTGAAACGATTCGAGTGTTATTTGGTACGTTCCCTAAAAAATCTTCTGTTTTGGTTAACTATTTCGATTCCATTTACTTTTTCTGAAATTAGGGTTCATCATGAGTCTCTTCAAAAGGGTTTTCTAACTTGCAAGTGTTTAATCTAATTATTTCTTTACATGTTTGATTGATTTTCGTATGTATGCCTAAACCCTAATTGTTTCTGTTTGTGACATTGATTTCTTCCATTTTTTCCGTTAATATGTTTAATTATGTGAACCAGTTAGATTGAATAATTTTATTTAGGTTCGAACGATTCTTTCCTATTAAAATCAGTATTTTCTGGGATTCTTGCCGATTTCCTTATTTGTGACTTTTATTAGTAATATTTGCCTTATTTGGATTATCAATCTGACTTAAGGGGTTTGCTTGACTCCTATATGGTATAGGACTGATTTACTGCCTTATTTAAGCCTTAATTTTGTACCGTTAATTGACTCTCATATCCTAAGGGGTCTTTCCCAGATCTTCTGTATGATTGACTGATTAATTCCCCCAATTAACTGGCTGATTTATTTGGGTTACCCTGTTTATGAATTCTTTATTATTCTTGCCTTATTTGTTTACCTTTCTAAGTGTTATATATACTCTCATTACTGATTCTTCCAGACACGAACAATAGTTCACAAAAACACAACTGGTATGTTCCTATTCATAATGTTCCTATTCATAATGTCATTGAATCCTGCATACCTTTCATCTCATATTTTCTTTCCTTCAACTGGTATGTTCCTATTCATAATGTCATTATGAAGTATGAACCTGTATGTTCTCTGTTGCACTATTTCTGTTAAGTCCATGTCTCTAGTCTAATTACTTATGTACTTAATTCTGTATTATATCCTGTTTATTGCTTTGTCACCTTAATCAGCATATTTACCTTCTGTTTAAGTTTTAATCTTACATGGTTATTGCTCTAAACCAACAAACTTACTTCTGTGTTTAAGTTTCAACATTCCCTATCTATTGCTTTAAGTCAGCATGTTTACTTTTAATGTCTAAGACTCTCACTTTTCCATTAACCTCAATTGGTGTGATCAATTCTGTCCTCTTTATGAACTGATTAGCATAACTTCTTTTACATTAACTTTTATGTTTCCTTGTCCATTGCTTTGAGTCAGTATGCTTACCTCTATAGTTTATGTATGACTGTTAAACTTGAGTGATTCCTGTCTAGACCCTAAATTAGTATGTCCTAGTGAATTTTTATCTACCTCATGCCTGCTCTATGCTCCCGACTAGCATGCTTCCCTAACACTTTGTTTCTATGTGCTCTTGATCAGAATTCTTGTGTTCCTAACTCCTACTCCCGTTTTGTGTAATTGTTTGTTATCAGCATGCTATATGCTCATCTAAGGTTGACTAATGAACTGAGTTGAGTCTGGGCAATATGAAGCTTTGTGTGAAACCTTGTGACTGTTTTTCCTACTTGATGTTGTTTGCTGAATCTTTTACAAAATATTTCTAAATTGTTTTCACTCCTAATATGATTTCACTTATAAACCATTTTCACTCCCAAACTATTTTCACTTCTAAACTATGTTCACTTCTAAATTAGTTTCACTTATGATCTTTTTTCTTAAAATTATTCCTACTCTTTCAAGCACTCCCACTCCTACTCTTAGAATACACAGGATTCTGCCCCTCCAGTGTGTCTACTGCCTAGGAATCCATGAGATTCCTCAAAACTCTGGCACACTGGGGCTGGCCCTTCCACACTACACAAAAATGACTTCCCTTTAAAAGGATCTTGGTGTGAGCATTTCCCGGGGTTCCTGAGGCCCTTGGGAACTTTGACACACCAGGATATTTTTTATTGGACAATATGAGTTATGGTACTTTGGATTGTTTGAAGGCCTGGTTTGCCAAGTTCACTTTGGGCCTATCCAGGCTCCCTATAGTATATCATTACTTATTTATTATTCTTTTATGGTCTGTAATAATAATTCTTGTAAACAGATATTGGGGATATTAGTAAAAAAGGGGAGGGATTTTCATATAGTTTTTGTGGGGCAATTGGGTAGAAATCATGCTCTTAGGATTACTATGACTATTTGCTTGCATTAGGAATCATGCTCTGAGGATCATTTGTGCATTAGAAAACATGTTCATAGGCATCATACCATTTGTTCTAAAACTTCTGCATACATCATGTCTGCATAAGAATCCTTACACTAGGGTGCTATTAAACCTGTCTAAGAATCATGATCATCCTCTCATGTGCATTAGAAACCATGCTTTAGGACTTTTATTGCATCGCCTAAATACTGTGCATATATCGCATAAAATCAGTAGCAACCATGTCTATAAGAGTAAGTTGAAAAGCAGACCCAACACCTAGATAACATGTTTATAGAGATGAATATATATAATCAGTTCTGTAATGTTCAGCACCTAGACAGCATGCCTATAGGACATGATGAAAAAACTGTCTGTTTAAAACCGTTTATTAGTCTATTATGACCCTGATTGACAATTAGATATCCCGTTTATAAGATATATCAGATCCACGCCTAGGCAAGCCTGTAGGATAATCAAACTCTTGTAAAATGGTAAAACTGTGCTTCGTTTAATTACTTGTGAACTGCCCAGATTCAGCAACCCCTAAATCAGTAGACAAACTGATTAGGTCTCCACTGCTTTGGTTTAACAAGATGCTGCATATATTATGTTTGTCATGCTCACCTAAATATCTTACTTTAGGACTCTTATAGTATCTGAAATACTGTTGTTTGAGGCGTGCAATTGACTACTTATTTGTGGAGGTAAATGTGAGCCCCTAAATTTTTCCTTTACCTGAAAATCCTACTTGTTTAAAATTGTCTCTTAGACTTTCTCCTTTTAAGCCCTTCAAGAGAGTCTAGAACTACCTTAATTAGAGGTCCTAAACACTTCCAAGGCCATAAGAAAGGGAAGGGTAATGCACGCATAGAGTATGTTCAATTAGAATTGCTTACATAACCACTAGAGGGGGGGGGTAATTGGGTAGTAAGGGATATGATGACCCGTGCGCTAATGCCACATGTAACCCCTCTAATTGAGGAAGATTTATCGGGTATTGCACAGAAGTGATCCTATAGGCTAATAAACCTAGGAACCATTTATTCCCATTTTTTGTAATCCATATGTGTGCTTAAACTGCTTTACTTGCTTAATAACTAATTCACCAAAATGTGTTTGGTTGGGACCCAACGTTGTGGACCTCGAGGGGTGCCTAACACCTTCCCCTAAAGGTAATTTCAAGCCCTTATCCAATCTCTAGTAATGTAAATCGGTTTTATGAGTTACTTGCATTAGGTTCCCTAACACACCTTAAATCCGTTAGGTGGCGACTCTTCAATTTCCATACCCCTCTCCGAAAAGGAAACGAGTTGTCCCAAAGCATGTCGAAACCCGAAATCCACAAAAGGGGAAAAAGGGGGCGAGACAGTGAGCATTGTGACCTATTTGTTTGCCTAGTGATTTTATGCAGCGCGAGTATAGACATTCCAAGCAGGTAATATGTCACAATTTTAAGCGTAGAATCATTAATGAGTCCTACAGATTGCCTAAGTGGTGACCAGAATTACTTGAATTCAGAATTGATTAACAGAATCCTATAGGAATGATTTCTAAGAGTTTACAAATTACAGACCTATAAACATGGTTTCTAAGTGTAATACTGATTTAACTCATAAAGACATGTTTTTATTTCCTATAGGCATGATTTTTAACTATTGAGTATATTTAAACCTTATAGGCATGATTTCTAAACTTGAAATTGATTTTGGTCATATAGGCATGATATCTATTGATTTAAATCCTATAGACATGATTTCTAGGTTTGAAACTGACTTTTTTATCCTATAGAAATAATATCTAGGTGTGAGAATAATTGTTTATCCTATAAGCATGATATTAATTAATTGTATAGGCAGAAATTAAATAGATCACAAAGAAGGAAAATTAACTCGAACAGCAAGGTCCTATAGGCATGGTCACTAATGCACATTTGTTGGATTGGTGGATCCTATGAGCAGGATTTCTAACATGCAATGCAAATACATAATTAATGTAAGTCTTATAAGCAGGTTCTCTAGTATGCAAGCGTAAATACAGAATCCAAATGATCAGGCAAGTCTTATAGGCAGGATTTCTAAACACAATAAAGTACTCACATAGCTCAATCAGCATAGTTAAATCCTATAGGCAGAATTTCTACCCAGTTTGGTAAAAAAAATAAGAAGACCCCCAACTTTTACTAATTAACCCCTAATCAGTTATTACAAAGATTATTACAGCCCATAATATCAAATGAATTACATAATGGAAATAATTACACTATAAGGAGCCTTCATAGGCCCAAATAAACCCGGGAACCAGGCCTCCCAGCCATAGCCACTTTGAAGCACATCATAGAGATTCATAGCACATTAGAACTAAGTTTCCAGTGTGTCAAAGTTTCCAAGGGCCTCAGGGGACCCAAGGCAATGCTCACACTGGAACCACATTCAGAAGATAGCTCAAGAGATTGGAAAACCAGTCCCCAGTGTGTCATAGTTCAAAGGATTCTCAAGTGGACCCTAGGCAGTGCTCACACTAGGTTGGTTGAGAACCTAAATTACTAGGAGTGGGGTTTTAAATCAGTGCATAAAAGGGGGTAAGGGAAGGTTTTAAAAAAAACAGTTCAATTTCAGAAGAAAGAAAGTTCAGAACATAGAGTTACATGCACAAACTGCATCAAGAAAACAAACAGAATTGATGCTTAGCACATAGTTCAAACAGATTGAAATCTTATCAAGCTAAGTAATTATACTGGACTTATGACAATCATTGTTTAATCACAGAAATCATTAGGCAGAACAACTAAGTTAGCCAGGTACATGAAATAGACAGACAGAGGAGATGAGTTAGGAAACAAACATATTTGATCACATGCTTATAGTGCCTTATAAAGTTCAGAACAGGTTAATAAAACAAACTAAACCTTACTTTAACTTATGAGAGTATTCATGCTATTTCAAATAACTTAGCCTCAAGTTAACAATATTACCAAATGAAACCATATAGTCATATAAAAGGACAGAATCATGCTAGGAATTGAAACATGCTAGTCAAACAAAGCATAGAGAATGAAATTGTAAAGGTTATGGCATACCAGTTGAGAATAGAACAAGTAAATATGCAATAGCAGTTAAGTTCCAGAGTAATTTGGCCTTAGCTTTCAGCCGGCCAAACAATAACCACTTAGTACTGAATTCAGAACAAGAGAGAAAAAAGAGAGCTTAAGTTTTTAGTGAGTAAAAAAATGAGAGTTCGAGTCTGTCTAAGGGAAGAGGGAGAAGGGTTTTAAATAGTACTCAATGAGGCAGAAAAATAAGGTAATAAGTCAATCATAGACAAATAAATATTGGAATCAATTAACAGAATTAGTTTAAAGTCAGTTTCAATCAATAGCATAAAATCAGGCTAGTATTACTTAGGTTAAGGAAAATAGAATAAATTAACAACCAAATGCCAGACAAAATAAGGAAAGAACAGGTAAATCGAACGAAAAATAAGAAAATACCAGTACTATACAAAAAGGAAAGACTGATTTTAAAACCTTAATTTTGGGGTAAGTAAAATTAGTTAGCAATTAACGGCCATGGTTAAAGACAGATAGACAGAAACATTAAAAGGAAAATAATCAAATAGTCAAAAACCCTAGAAATTAGGCAAAAATACAAAGACATATAGACGGAAATAGTTATGGTTTCAACCTAAATTTTAGGGTAAGTGAAATCAGTCAGAAGTAATAAAGGAAATATACAGAGATTGAAACATTAAAGGTTGAAACAGGTTTGGTGAAAATCTGTTAAAATCGAAAACCCTAATTTTTAGGGTAATTAAAATTAGTCAAGAATATCGAAATAAAAACTATAATAAAGATGCACAGAGACGGATAAACAACATCAGTAAAGATTGAATCAGATTTGGTTTGATTTTTTAAGAATCAAAACCCTAATTTTTAGGGTAAAAAAACTAGTCAGAAAAATCATAATAGAAATGCACGGAAACATTAAAGAAAAATATTTAACAAAAAATAGAAAACTATAACAGACCTGAAAAGATATGAACCCTAGCTTTAGGGTAAGTGAAGAATCGAACAAAAATCTAAGGGACGATAATGAACATAGACGGAAAGAAGTGAAGGTTCGAACCAGATTTGGTTCAAAGCAAGAGAGATTTGTTTTCCATGTTAGGCAAGTGATTATGTAATACCATAATCGGTTTAGCCAGTAATAGGAGAGGGCTAATAAGGTAAGGGAATCGTTAATGGATTTCATCTCTGAGCTGGAATCGAAGGGGAAATGGGGGTTACAGCGCTAGGGTTTCAAAAGGTGAGAGGTCATTTGAGAGCAGATGAGAGGAGGGGTTTAGTGACCGTGGGTAGACGGGGAAATGAATTAGGGTTAGGGGGTGTAAGTATAATTAAAAGGGTTAGGGGTATTAGGAGTCGTTGATCTCTCGGGATTAGATCTTAGGTCGGGCGGGTTAATTTGGACGGGTATGGGTATTTGGGTACTGGGTTGGTGTATTGGGCTTGGGTTAGGTCCGAAAATTGAAATAGAAAAGAGGCTAGGTTTTAAATACCCAATTAAATCAGTAAAATAATTTATAAAAATAATTAATAAATGAGATAAACGTTATTTGTATATGAAAAATGATTTAAAATAATTACTTAATATTATGAAAATATAAAAATTCATTTTTCGTGTAAATAAAGTAATTATGCATGCATGGGCTATTATTGCAAAATTATAGTAATTATAACATAAAGGTGTAAATATAATTATGCATAAAATTATTAAAGTTTAATATAAATATAAATGATAAAATTAAGTAATAAAATTATTATAAAATTATTTGTGACGCAATTAGTAGTGATTTAGATAATAAAATGCTGGAATAAATTAATTAAAAATCCTTTAAAAATACAAAAAATTATGAAAAAAATACTAGTTGATGCTCATGCACTATTTTGAAAGTATATATGTATTTTTGAAATATATATGCAAAAAATGAGGTATCAACATCCCCCCCCCCCCCNATAATTCCATATTCCGAACATATTTATGCAAACAGAGATTCATATGCTCCACATCTATCACTTCTAATCATTTTGATCTTTTTATTCAATTGATTCTCCACTTCGTTCTTGTATTGCTTAAATGCTTTAATTGCTTCATCCATACAATTAAGAAATTAAACATAACAATATCGAGTGTAATCGTCAATATAAGTAATAAAATACTTTTTCCCACCTCGAGATGGTGTCGATTTCATACAGCAAATGTCAGTTTGAATTAAGTCTAAAGGATTTGAATTCCTTTCAACAGACTTATAAGGATGTTTTACAAACTTCGATTCAACACATATTTGATATTTCAATTTATTATACTCTTATTTAGGAAATACATCTAAATTAATTAACTTCCGCAAGGTTTTATAATTGACAGGTCCTAAACGAATATGCCATAAATCATTTGACTCCAATAAATATGAAGAAGCTGAAATTTTATTCATACTGTCAACAACCATTACATTGAGTTTGAAAAGGCCCTCCGTGAGGTAGCCTTTTCCAACATACATTTCATTCTTGATTACAATAATTTTATCAGAAACAAATACACATTTGAATCCATTCTTCACAAGTAAAGAAGTAGAAACTAAATTCTTCCTAATAGTAGGAACATGAAGAACGTTGTTGAGCATTAACACCTTGCTGGAAGTCATATTCAGGAATATCTTCCCATAACCTTCAATCTTGGTTGTTTCACTATGTCCCATGGAAATCTCTTCTTTCGGGACCATAGAGTAAGTCGCAAATTCTTCTTTGACATCACAAACAAGTCGAGGGCTCCAGAGTCAACCCACCACTCCTTCGGATTTCCAACTAGGTTGCATTCTGAAAGCGTTGCATAAAGATCATCAATGTCATCATTCTTCTCCACTATGTTGGCATGTCCCTTCAGGGACTTTGTGACCAACTCTTCCACAATTTTAGTAGTTGCCCTTGAATTTCTTTTTGTTCTGCTCCTTAGTTTGTCCAGAAGACCTCTTCCTCTTCTTACCTTTTGGAGTAGTCTCCTCAACGATATTAGCTCCCATGATCGTTGAATTTCCACAAGACTTCTTCTCGATTGTTTTGTTGTCTTCCTAAATCTTAGGATGTATCACAAGATCTTCCAACTTCATTTCTTTGCTCTTGTGCTTAAGATAGTTCTTGAAATATCTCCATGGAGGAGGCAATTTTCAATCATTTCAGCCACTTGAAATGCTTCATTCACGACCATACCTTCAGCAATAAGGTCGTGAAAAATAAGTTGAAGCTCCTGAACTTGGGTTCCCATTGTTTTTCTGTCTATTATTTTATAGTCTAGAAACTTGGCAACCACAAACTTCTTCAAGCATGCATCTTCCGTCTTGTACTTCTTCTCAAGTGCGTCCCATAATTCTTTCGAAGTATTTATCGTACTGTACACATTGTACAAGGCATCCTCTAAAGTGCTTAAGATATAGCCTTTGCAAAGAAAATCTGCCTTCTTCCACGCCTCCACAATCATGAATTTCACATTTTCCGGCATGTCCAAAGCAAACACTGGAGGTTCTTCACTAGTGAATTTATGCATACCAAGTGTGGTAAGCCAGAAGAACACCTTTTGCTGCCATCCTTTGAAGTTTGCTCCAGAAAATTTCCCCGATTTCTCGGCTGGAGGAACAGTAGTGCGGCTTGACGAGGCTATCGTCATTGCAGCAAAAGTCGCAGAAGAATTTCCGTTATCAATTTCCATTTCTCATTGTAAACAATAGAAGAGTTCAATTAATGGAAAAACCATAATAGTAATACATACTGTAATCAATAAGCAGTACGTATGATAAATAAAAATCGAAGTTTTTAAATACTATTTCATAGAAGACAATGATGTTTTTATGTTCTTCAAATCGTTTTCTGAATTTCAATACTCTGATGAAGTTTTTATATCTTCATATCATAATAGTAAAATTTTGAAAGAGTAGAAAACCACATAGGTTTTAATCTCCACAAACAGAATATAATAATATAATTTTCTTAAGATTGTTATTCAGTCTGTATAGCTGTAAAAATAATAAAAACTATTAAGCTTTCTGAAATAAAATTCAGAAACAGAAAGTTAGTAGAACCAGTTTAATGAAATAAATTATGAAAAACAGTATAGGAATAAATCGAGCCCACTGAATGCACAGTGTGTCCTTAAGAAAATTATTCCCTTCAAGTAACCAAGGTGTTGGAATATTATCCTCCCATGATAGAATGATTTAAATCACCAGCGTATTGGTACCAAAAACTCCGGTGAACGACGAACCACTCAATGGTCGTAAAACACACTGGAAAATATTGTGCAGAAGAAGAAGAAGAAGATAATCAGAAAATTTAGTAAGTAAAAATTCCGGGATTCAAGGCATATTTATAGCCCATTTGGCACTGTTTCTGAAAAAGTTTGCACCCTTTCAGAACAGTTATAGTTGTTGGAACAGGTGGGAAAAATTGCAGGAAATAACAAACTGATTTAAAATATATCGGGAAAGAAAACGGACTGGATCGGATCGGGTCGCGGGTCATGGGTTATTCCGGATTGAATTGTTATTAATTAATTTAATTAATTAAGTAAATAATTGATAAGAATTTTTCCAAAAAAGATTAATCAATCAATCGATCTTTGACCAAATCCGAAGCCGAAGACGAAGCTGAGCCTAGCCGATCGAGAGATAAAGACGATGGCGTAAGGCTTGCCTTCTTCTTAACTCATTAAGAACTAGAAGAAGAGCAATTGTATATATACCCATCAAAAGTCTTTTCTTCTTCCAATATGGGACAATGTCCCTTTGCCAAGGAGGGAAACTCAAATATTTCATTTTTTCTCCATTTTCCATTCACCCACTTTAAGCTACACCAAGCTTAAAATTAAGATACACTAAGCTTAAAGCCCAAAAATACCTTTATAAGGTAAACTATGCTACGCCACGTGGCCGTCCAAGAGAGGGACACATGGAACCCAAGACGGGGGATGGCCAAAATTGAAGGCAATTGTTTCGTCTGTCACCGGAAATAGTAACGCTCATAAAGATATGATAAATACTCCTCTCCCGGTAGCATTTAACAGAGACTATTCCATGGCATTAAGGACGATTGTCCGTTACAGGGAATTTGGCATTTATGCTCACCGTTACTTCTTCATCAATGAACCTCATAATTGACATTAATAAGGGGCACGATCCTAGGACCTCCTTCCCTAGACGTAACTATGAATAGTGAGCTCAGTTATCATTGTGAATGACACAAATTTTTTGACAAACTAATACTACACTCTATCAAAAAACTTAATATAATTTTATCTTCTTGCTTTTTTGATTTCGTTGTTGTTGTACTCGGAAGGCATGCTCTCGGAACTACTGTTTCTCCTATCGTCCTCATCTCAAGGCTAAGTATTGCATACTCCTTCAATTATCTTATCATTTCAGGATCAGTTAATTCACTTATCTAGAAACCACGTATAAATTCAACTTTACCGTTTAACGGGTAAATAATTTGGCGCCCACCGAGGGGCCTAGACAACCGTGCAATTAAATTTATCCTTACCTTTTTACTAACGCATTTTTATTATTTTGTCTAAGGAAAAATCATAAGAAATGGAAGATAACAATGTTAACAAGACACACTATCCCGAGAATCGAGGGTATTAACCTCATTCCGAGGACTCAATCAATGACACCCACAATAAGGGGAATGACACCACACCGATGCATGACAGGCAACATCGTCGACATGTTCAGGAGACAAATCCTGATGATGCTGAGGAGGAACACATCGTTGACGCAGTAAGGGTCTTGCAAGAACAAAAGGCGATCATTCTAGACGACCTCACGCAATAGGATAAGGTTATGACGGAGTTGAAGCAGGCGTTTGGGGGCTTTGAATAATGGGAATAAAAGATATTCAATTCCTCCCAGCACTCCTGCATATCAAACAACACAAAGGGTCGAAAATAACACTCGTAGGGGTGGAGTTGGTCTCCGATGGGGCTGGGGGAAGTAGATTCAGCCTCGATAACAAGAATGAACTTTCAGGATTTAAAATGCTGAAAGGTCCAGACTCAATGAAATGCGCTCAATTTCCATACAAAACAAGTGCGGCACCAGAATTAATCCCCAAGAGGTTCAAAATGCCTGATGTGCCAAAGTATGACGGAACTTCAGACACTCAGGAGAATATTACCACCTACACAACAACGGTAAAGGAATGATTTAGCTCCTCATGAGATTGAATATTTTTTGCTGAAGAAATTTGGATAGACTCTCACGAGGGGAGCGTTGACATGATATTCAATGTTAACTGAGCATTCCACGGACTCCTTTGAGATGCTCGCAGACTCTTTCATCAAGGCTCATGCCAGGGCTAGAAAAGTACATGCCCAGAAGGCCGACATATTCAGGATTATGCAAGAAGAGTATGAATAGTTGTGCAAGTACGTTACTAGATTCCAAAAGGAGAGAATGTTCTCTCGTATGTTCCGGATAAATGGGTGGTTGAAGCATTCACTAAGGGACTAAAATCGAGAAGCTCAGATGCTTCCCAAAAATTGAAGGAGAGTCTACTAGAGTTTCAAGCAATGACTTGGGCAAATGTCAAAGACCGGTACGAATCAAAGATAAGGATCAAAGATAATCAGGTTGGCTTTCCATCGTCGACAAAGGGACGGGAGAAGAATAAAGAAAAATCAAAATATGACTTCGACATATATATAAGGTCTTCAAGGGGCCGGTTTTTGCCTTAAAAGCGGACAAAAGAACGCAGTAGAGGTTTCCATTCGGCGGATAGATTGACTACCGATAGAAGGTCTGATCGCGGTCGGAGCAATAAATCATTTCATCACAAGGAAGCACCAGGTACGCGGAATCCTTCCTACCTTAGGTTGTTAGGGTACAATTTTAATGTCAGCATAGTAGAATTGGTATCATCTATGAGAAACATCAAAGAAGAACGATTTCGAAGCCGATGAGATCTGATCTCGGCAAGAGGGATCCCAACCTGTAGTTTGAATACCATGGGACAAATGGACGCCAGACAGGGTACTGCCGACACCTCCAAGAAGAAGTGGCAACATTATTGAAGAATGGTCACTTAGATAATTCTTGAGTAACCGAGCTAAGAACAATTATGGTAATTACCCGAGACACCGTGGAACCCTCGAAAGTAGGAGACGATCATACGCGCCAAACGATCAACATGATACTTGGTGGGAACGAGATCACTAACCCATAGAAAAAGGCTCTGGGAAGATGATATCAATTTTACGGAGGAGGTCGCAGAACGATTGTTGTTACCGCACAACAACGCACTGGAAATTTCCTTAAATGTGCTAGATTGTAAGATTAAACGTGTTCTAGTGGATCCAAGAAGTTCGACTAATATCATACAATTGGGAGTATTGGAGTAAGCTAAACTCACTGGAAGCATTATTTCATCCACAAAGCTCCTCGCCGCATTCAACTTCACGAGCGTGACAATCCGAGGAAAATTTTTATTACTCACAAACGCCAAAGAATCAATGAAACAACTCTCTTCAAAGTGGTAGATAGTGATATGGCATATAACATAGTTCTGGGAAGGCCATAGTTGCACGAGATGAAAGTTGTACCATCAACATATCATCAATTGTTGAAGTTTCCAACACTCTAAGGAATTAAGGAGATAAGGGGAGACCAATAGGCGCCAAGGGAGATGAATGCACTTTCGGTCTCCAGTAGCAAAGAAAAGGAACACGCGACATAGAAATTACTTGAACTGATGCCTGCTCCAGGATCCGATGAAGTTAGCCCGGGGCAGAAACGTTGGAATATTATCAGGTGCCTAGATATTTCCAGGTTCCAGAAGAGAGGGATGCAACGAAATCCACAGTGGAAGAGCTTGAAAAAGTTTCATTGTTCGAAGAATTCCTAGAAAGGAAATTTTACTTGGGGACAGGACTACACCCGGAGCTTAGATCTGGCTTTATAAATTCCTTAAATCTAATGCGATTGTTTTGCATGGTCGCATGAGAATATGACAGGTATCCCGATGGAGAGAGCCGTACACAAGTGAAGTCCGGATTCCAACACACCTCCGGTAAGACAAAATAAATGCCCTATTGCGGAAGTCATAAATAAATTCATCAAAAAAGAGGTAACTCTCTTACTTAATATCGGGCCAATCTGAGAGGTAAAGTATCCCCATTGGCTAGCTAATGTAGTCGTAGTTCCTAAGAAGAATAACAAATTTCTCATGTGTGTAGAATAAAAAGACCTTAATAAGGTGTGCCCAAAAGACTCATTCCCATAGCCAAATATCGATCAAATAAATGATACCACGACGGAGCACGAGTTAATGAGTTCTCTCGATGCTTATTCTGGGTACAACCAAATTAATATGAGCCCGGAGGATCAGGAAAAGACTTCGTTTGTAACGAATTTTGGTACATATTTCTACAGTATGATGCCCTTCGGGTTGAAAATCGGTGGAGCCATTTATCAACGGCTTGTGAAAAAAATGTTAGAAAATCAAATAGGAAAAACTATGGAAGTTTATATACACGATATGCTCATTAAGTCTTTGAATGCAGGTGATCACATTAAACATCTGCAAGAAACTTTTGACATAATAAGGAAGAATAATATGAAACATAACCCCGAGAAATGCGCGTTCGGCGTTAACTCCCACAAGTTCCTGGGATTTTTGGTATCGCAAAAGGGGACTGAGATAAACCCCAATAAGTTTCATATTATGCTTCCTTAGGCAAGTTTCTGGTTTTTTTGGTATCGCAAAGGGGGATGATCTAAACCTCGATAAGATCAAGGCCATCAAAGACATCAACAATCAGCTTTCGAACATGAAGGAAGTCCAAAGGCTCACGGGGAAATTGGCAGCCTTAAGCAGGTTCATTTCACGGTCATCAGAAAAATGCCACCATTTCTTCGCACTACCCAAAAAGAAAAACAACTTTGAATGGACCTCGGAATGCCAATAGGCTTTGAGAGATCTGAAAAGGTACTTTTCAAGCCCTCCGCTACATTCTAAACCAGAGGAAAATGAAACACTACTATTCTACCTCGCGGCCTCAGAAGTCGCGGTAAGTGCAGTTTTAGTCCGTGAGGACGAAGGTACGCAATCTTCTATTTATTACGTAAGTAAAATTTTAACCGGAGCAGAAACTTGCTACCCAAATTTGGGGAAACTATCCTTAGCTCTCGTAGTCGCCACTCGGAAGCTGAGGCTCTACTTACAATGTTACCCGATAGCCATTGACCACTTTCTCTTTGTGGAACATCCTTCACAAACCTGACTCTCGAGTAGATTTTCCAAATGGGCCGTCTAAATGAGTGAGTTTGACATAGAATATAAACCAATGACTATAATTAAGTCACAAGTCTTGGTTGACTTTGTGGTTGATTTCAGTAAAGGATTACTGCCTCTAGAAACCAAAGAGGCAGTAGTGGTGTTGAGATCAACATCATGGGTTTGGACCATATTTACGGATGGAGCTTCCAACGTAAAAGGTTCTGGCCTTGGTAAAGTATTAATCACGCCTTTGAGGGGAAACCCTAAGGCAAGCCATCAGAATGGTCCCTTTAACTAACAATGAAGCAATGTATGAAGCTTTGATTACAGGGCTTGAACTGGCCCGGGGACTTGACTCTGAGGTCATTGAAATCAAATGCGACTCACAGGTAAATCATGTCTACGGGATCTTCAAAACCAAATAGGAGAGCATTCAACAATACATCGTAAAGGTCCAGGCATTATTGGCGTGATTTCGGGAATGGTCAATTTTTCATATCCCAAGGGAGGAAAATGTGGAAGAGAATGCATTGGCTAAGCTCACATCATCGACGAAAATATAGGGGTCGAAGTCCGAGACAGTAGTATAACTAATGAACTTAGTCCTTCATATAGATGGTTATTATGAGGTAAATGCGACTAATTTGGTCTGGGACTGGTGGAATGAAATCATCGATTATCTCGAGCATGGGAAGCAGACCCCAAAGCATCCCGGTGTTGCGCGCCAAAGCAGCATGATATAGCTTCAAGAGAAGCCAATTGTATAGAAAATATTTCCAAGGCACGTTGGCCCGATGCTTAGAGGCATCCGAATCTAATTATGTCATGCAAGAAGTCCAAGAAGAGATACGCGGCAACCATTTGGGTGCATATTCCTTAGTGTTGAAGTTTGTATGGGCAGGATATTATTGGCCAGCATGGAACAAGATGCCAAAGACTTTCGTACAAAAATATGATAAGTTCCAATGCTACGTACCACTGTACGTCAACCGGCAGAACCGTTGCATTCAGTTCTATCCTCGTGGCCATTCATGAAGTGGGGGATGGACATCATCGGGCCATTGTTGTCGACCCCCGGAAAGGCAAGATTTCTTTAGATTTGACTAACTATTTTCTAAGTGGGTGGAAGTAGGTCCTTATTAGAAGATTGGCGAGCGCGTAGTGGTGGATTTCTTGTGGGAAAATATTTGCTGGTTCAGAATACCAAAAGAAATAGCATTCGATAATGGACCATAATTTATCGTTGCAAAAGTCACAAAGTTCCTCGAAGATTTTAAAAGAAAGAGGATCACATATTCACCCTATCATATGAGCGTGAACGGCCACGCAGAGTCAACGAACAAAGTGATTATATAAAACCTCAATAAAAGGTTGGAAGATGCTAAAGGCAAGTGGCTCGAGAAATTACATGGAGTTTTAGGGGCGTACCGAACGACGGCCAAATCGAGCACAGGAGAAATTCCTTTTTCCCTTGTGTAAGGGAAGAATCTTTAATCCTGGTGGAAGTAAGATAACCCACCTTGAGATATTTCCAAGTAGATAAAGAATCAAACAACAGAGCGATAATTGTCAACTTGGAGCTACTTGATGAATGCATGGACCTGGAACATATAAGAATGGCAGCCCAAAAGCATATAATGGAGCGGTATTATAATCAAAGAGCCAACATCCATTATCTCAAAGTAGGAGAATTGGTTTTAAGGAAAGTAACTCAAAACACCCAGGAGCTCAACCTCAGGGAAGCTAGGTCCAACTTGGGAAGACCTGTACTGGGTTTCAACTGTCACCAGGAAAGGTTCATTGAATATTATAACCAAAATGGATAAAATTTGTCTCGTAACTGGAACATGGCACACCTCAAAATATATTACTACTGATGAATATCACCTGAACTGAAAGTATGTGCTGCACTCTTTTTCCCTTCGTTCAGTTTTTATCCTAATTAGGTTTTTCTTGCAAGGTTTTTAATGAGGAAACAATGGAAAGCATACTACGAAGAGAGCTTCAACAACAACAATAAGACCTTTAATAACAAGTCACACAAGCAAAGAGACACTCTGGAATGGTTAGATAGTCTTTGGATCTACAGCAGAATTCCCACCGGGAATTTAAGTTTGATATAGGAAAGGGTACCTCACCGTTCACGAGCATAAGCCACTAGAAGATTGTTAGATTGTCTTTCGCTAAATAGCATAAATTCCTAAGGGGAAGTAAAGTGTGTTACCAAGTTAAGGATTATCTAGCAATTCATTAGTGGAATCCTCGAAGTTACAAGACTTAGGTGTTCCAGTTCACATTCTTTGCATTCGAACAATGGGTGTGGGGGCTGATATGAGGATAAGGAAACAATGAATGCCACGTCGATCGGAGAATGAAAAATCGAAAATATAGTTGTATCTTCTGGAGCGGGGACTGCGCGGCCAACCCTAAAGATCCAAGTTATACAAGTTAGCCACAAGTAAATATCAATATCTTTTTAGCATAACAAATGCCTATGTACTTTTGAAAATGGAAGAAATAAAATAAGGTCCTTTTATTTTTACCTTATTTCTTGTCTGAACGATGAATTAACTTTGTCATTTGAAAGTCAAACGCGCACTTCAAATGCTAGTACCGTGATGAACATGAGACGTCCTCTTCAAGAGAACCATAAACATAAGAGGACCCTATCTTATAGAAACTCTCACGTTAAAGGGTTGGTTTTGGAATAATTTATGCCCGGAATCAAAATGCCTTTGGGAAAATTACACCTGAAGCCATATATGAAAAGACGCAAAAAGTAAATATGCGTAAATACTTATAGAAGCCCTCATGTAAAAGGGTTGATGCCAAGAAGAAAAATGCTTTTGGGGAGAATACACCCAAGGCTTCTCATAATAAGACACAAACATACAAACTTGCATAAAATTCTTTAGCAAAAGGAAGAAAATACAAAGGTTAAAGACTTGCATGAGTGTTCAAACAAAAGAAAGCTCAAACAATACTTGATAAAAAAGATTCTTTTTGCTTACAATAACATGCCAAAACGGCACATATATAAGAATTGGAAAAAGAAAAGAACATAAATTGCAGTATCTCTAGAACCCAGAATAAGAGAAGTGTCCGCGCCCCGAGAAAAGTAGATGGATCCATCGATGGCTCAACATTTTGGTCTTCGCCAGTTAGGCCTTCAGCATCATAATCCTCCAATACTTCTTCAGTTCTTAATACCTCAGAACATGAACCAGAAGGACCAGGATCATAAGACCTTGTAGGGAGACTAATTTAGCAGCTAACTCAAGCTCACGGGCCTTAGCAATTTCGGCATCAATATCAATGATACCAGCTTTGGCCTCCTCCAAGGTTTTTCTCCTCATCCTGTACAAAGTGTAAGTTTTCTCAGTAATGAGGGAAGCTGCTCGGCTCTTGAGTTCTTCCTTCAAGTGGGTGACCTCGGCAGAAAGGTTTTCCCAGACGTGTCTAACAGACTTTAGGCTAACATGAGTTTCCGGACAGTAGAGCTGAAAGTTCTATTATGCTCAATGGTCCTCTTGTGCTTCTCCTCCAATTGGGCATATTTCGCCCCCGCAGCAGCAAACGGTTCAGCCTTGGAATTCAAGGCTGCCTCTAAATTGTTCAATCTTTCAACAGAGGGATCCTCACGATCGGATTCAACAAGAAGAACATTATGGACTTCAGCCCATTTGGGCTTAGCCTCTTTAAATTGGGCCCTCAACAGGGAAATATTTTGGCTAAGGGTCTCCACTTCCTGCTCAATTTATTGCAAACAAGTTTCCAACACAACAACCTCAGCAGCTTTAGTTTCTGATATCCGAGAGGCGAATAACGTCTTGGTCCCGTTCAACCAAAAGTTGATCCTGCTCGGAGGTATGCTTCTCCTTTTTCCTAATAAACCTTTGAAGGCCATCGGAAGCAAGAAAGTTGGCCTACAAAGTGAGAAAAGCAAACTCGGGATGTGTTTGTGCAAAAATAGGAGAAACAACAAAAGAATCTAAGAATATAATGTTACGGCATTGTGCATGGTGTTGTTCAACAAGCACTCTCCCGAGAGGGCCTGAATCTTCTCCCAATCCTTCTCTGAAGCCAAAGGATTCTGGAAACTAGCAAGCTCCACCAGCCGGGAGAGCAAGTTGCATCTGGTTGAAACCGAAAAAGTAACATTCCTCCTCCCTCGCGGATCTCCGAAGGGGGAAACGTAATTTTGCCCCAAATTCCCATGAACTTGGGACTGGGGAAGAGGAACACTTCCTTCATGATCAAGTGTGGCCGATGGAAATAATATAACAGCTGCTAGTGGAAGAGTAAATGCAAATGGAAATAACTTAGTAGTTGATGATGTTGGCGGAGGTGGAGATGAATCTGATGGTGTTGAAGAGTGAGAAGAAACTGCATCAAATGCAGTTTTGGTTGTTGGATGCTCGCCAACCAAAGACGGTAGGGACCTGGTACTCTGCCCCGCAGTACCAGGTGTTGGTCGAAATTCCAATGCACACGCAAGTGTACGTGGTCGACAAGTAATATAGGATTTAAGTTCAGATATCGTACCCAAGAGACTTGTATAAACTACTAGCTAATTCACTCCAATTATTCTTTAACCAAGCCAAATAAGGATCAATGATGTATTAATTTATACTAAAATTCTATGAAGTAACTAACTATCAAGTAACAAGAACTATTGTAATGTATTCAGTAGAGATAAATATTCCAGGTTTATGGTCTATTCACCACTCATATTGCATTCTAATTAACTTTTCCTTTCATATAGTTCACTCATGGTTGCTAATCAGTCGATAAATCTTCTCGTAGCCTTATTCCGAAGCACTCCTCACCTATTCTCAATAGATTAATGCCTATATTCCT
>ML301009.1:0-22163 GCA_005239505.1 Nicotiana paniculata
CCCCCCACCCCCCAACCAATATCTTAAAGCTCAGATTTCCTTTACTTTACTTTTCTTTTCAAAACTTACCTCTGTAACAAAAGAAGAGACAGAGAGCGTGATAGTCGCCGGATGGCATGACTGCATAGGTATTATACTCCTCTTTTAACGTTCCAACTACCCAATAATTACAATTACAAAATTGATCAACACCCATCCTCCCCAACACACGCAAGAAAGAAAAAAGGAAACATTAACTTTGTATTCTGCTACACCTAAATATTGTTGACAATTGTCTTTAGTAAAACAAGACTAAAGACAATGGTCTATCAGTGAGGGGGCTAGGATTTCACTAAGGAGTAATACCAAAAGGAGACACACAACAACAAGCTAACTGGTTTCAACATATACAATATTCATTTATAATAACCGATTATTCGTGTAAAGATCCCTTTTTAAAAGTCTTGAGAAATGATTCGATAAATGAGTAATTAATAATAAAAGTTGAACGGAAAAAAAAATTGTTTTTCTTTTAATTTAATATAGTGAACAAATAAAATGAAAATATATTTTTAGTACAGTGAACACGTAAATGTGAACGAAGGAAGTATTATAATTCAAATGAGAATTTCTCTTTTCTACTTTAGCTGATGTGGTGGTTGGTTTCTCTTTGTTGATAGTAGAAAGTTGTGGAATTCTAGATGCGGCTTTTGCTAGCTAGTCTGAGTTCCATTTACCTTTAAGACAAAAATACCATAAAATTGTTTAATTTTATAATATTGAACTTATAAGTTACAAATCGTTTGAAGTCCAACATAATTAATCTTGTATGAACATTTTTATCAGTAAATAATGGAATAAGAAAAAAGGGAATCTATTTAATACGTTCACCTTGGTGTACTGTTATTTGAGTTTAAAAAGTTTATGCTTGTGATAACTTCATATAGCAAGAAAGGAAATAATTTTGGAAGAGCTTGTTTGATTAAGCTACCAAAAACTGTTTGTTTTGATAAGTGTTTTTGTTTAAAGTGCTTTAAAAAAAATACTTTTACAAAATTGCCGTATGAGTTTGACAAATTCATTTGAATAGTGTTTTTTACAAGTATATTGTGTTTGGTCAATCTTTCCAAAAGTTACTTTTAAGTTTCAATTTACGAAAAAAGACGATAAATGTTCAATTTGCAATTAGTATTATTTAAAAAAGAGAAATGAATTTAGTATTCTATTATAAACGAATTCAATTAAAATATAAAATATAACAATATAAATTAAAGATTTTAATCAGTATAGTTATTCCAAAGTAAAATATAAAATATAGTTATTCCAGAGTAATAACATTGAGTATCTGGTGTTACTTATAGGTAACATGATACTTTAAATATATTATTTAATATAAATTTAAAAATTTACTCGTATGAGACTATTCCAAAGAGGAATAGGAGAAAAAGAGAAAAAATATGATTGAAATTAAAAATAAAAAAAATAAAAAATAAAAAAGAAGAAGAAAGGTATGGTAAAAATAAAAAGAAAAGGGTTAAATTAATGAGGTATACTTTGAAAAATATGAATTTATTGTAAGATTATTTTTGTCTGGAACAAATTAATCTTCTGTTTATGCTTCATGAAAAAAGTTAGAATTTATAGCTTCTCCCTAAAATCAGAAAAAATACTTCTTGCTCAAAAGCATTTTATTTATTTATTTTTGCCAAACACCTCGAATTTTTCAAAAGTCCAAAAACTTTGGCCAAATTGGCTGTAAGTTTGATCCTCTAAAGCTTTTGAACGGGATAACTTGCTAACGTACACTACTAAGAACCACATATGAGTGCAGGTAAATCTACTCTTTTAGACTTTCATTGGCATATATTCACATAAACAATTAATTTCGTGACTTTAATTTATCGGCTTATTCAATGCTTCAAAAAGACTTCATGTCATAGCCAAATTGATACACATTAAATAAAATTTTAGTGAAAATAGTGGGGACTAGTCAATTTTTGGATTGGTGATCAAAAAATAATTAGTATTTGCAAAGTCATTGAAAAATATCATTACTTAAGCTGAAACACGGAAAGTTCCAGCATAATATGCTAGATTATGGAATTGCAGCGTATAAACTTCCAGCATACTATATTGGAACCCCTGCATATTATGCTGGAATCTCATATGTAAAAATTTTGAATTTCAACATATTATGCTGAAAATATTTTGGATTTAGGAGTGTTTTTGTCCAGATTTTATCTTTACATGAAAAAGTGAGTAAATTTTAATTACTTTTGAAATTATGGCTATTTTTTAATTACAGTTATAAATCAGGATATTTCTAGTTTTTTTCCAAAATCTTATGGATGTTAAGAAACATAGCTCAATGTAATAATATGAAACAAGCAAATAGACAAGAATGTAGAGAGAAAGAGAGGAGGGATTCTTATTCTTCAAGTGTTTTCCAAGTGTGTACAATGTGATGTCCAAACTCTCTATTTATAGAATGATATAGGTAATACAAAGGGATGTCATGAACATGGTATTAACTATTGAGATAAAGGGGGAAGATCATGGAGGAGGTTATGGAGGTGTGGGAGTTACAATCATAATGGTAAGAAGTAGTGGGAGTAACTTCTTTAGGAGTTATAGATTTTTACTATAATATTTCATAACACTCCCCCTTGGATGTCTATAGATAACGTGCCTCGTTAAAATCTTACTAGAAAAAAAACCTTGTGGGAAAAAAATCCTAGTGAAGAAAAGAGAGTACACATATCTAGTAATACAAATTTCCTGCTGCCTTTTAAAAACCTTGCCAGAAAAATCCAGTGGGATAAAATTTTAGCTAAGGAAAAAAGAGTACAACGCATTTTTGCCTCCCCCTGATAAAAGCATCAATTTATTTCTCTGAGATGACATGTTCCGATCTTGTATACCAACTTCTCAATTGTTGAGGTTTCTCATGCTTTATTGAATAGAACTACTAAATTATCAAGCGAACAAATATGTTGAACATCTATTTCTCCGTTAGGTGATGATTGTGTCTGATAAAGAACTTCGATGAAATATATGCTTTATTATGTATCCTTCAATATATCCTTCTTTCAATTGAGATAAGCGAACATCATCATCTTCACTATTATTGAAATCTTCTCTTCAAAGAAAAGTCACGCATCTGTTAGGTATTGAGTCACTTGCTTTATCAGTTCCTAGTATATTGACATGACTTGAATAAGTATCACCAATTGTATGCCTTATGAATTAATAATATGGTAGTTCCCCCACATACAAATAGATTGTTTGTAGAACAATCTTCAGAAAATGCATGCATCTGCATAACCAACAAAAACTTGATAATATTTATTAGAATAAACAAATATATATATCAAGGATTCCTTTTGAAACATAATCCTAATAGTATTCCAGTATCTTTATATAGGAATTAAACTATATCTCGCTAGCATATCGTTATACTCATGGTTCTAGCAAGATACATAGTGCACCAATTGTAATGGACACAAAAATAAATCATGTACGCCATGATTGATCTAATCCACATAAGGATTTGCTGAAGCTTTATTTAATGAATTATTTGGGAACCTTAATATGCTTCAGAACAGTTTAAATCCTTCGATGATTTTTATATACGCATATCAAATTTATCATGTATTCCCAAACTAAAATATGAAAGCAACTGTATCCATCATAAGAGTACATGTTTTCATATAATCAATGTCAGGACATCTACGTAAAATCTTGTGTCACCCCACTAGCTTTATACTTTCAGGTGTTGGGACTATCAGTCCAAAACTTCACATTTTTCAAGTGAAGTCAATCTTGATTGCGTAGTTTTCATTGACCAATCATTTATATGTACCATATTCTATGACAGATTTAAGTTCAAGATCCTCGTCAATATTAATAAAAATTAACCGCTACATTATATTAACAACATCGTCGACAATCACTTTGCATCATTTCCATCATCACTCAATAAATGCTTAACTTATCGAGATCTCATTATTTTCAGCTACCTGAGCCTCTCCCATGAGGTCTTATAAAGTGTTATGTCATGGTGCTCTTAGAAAGCACTTGCCTCCTTATTATGAACATCTTGAACATTTTATCCTCTCTTTCTTCAAGGAGTTTTATCTTTGGAACCGATTAGTCTATTACGCTTCATGTGTTCTATAGACTATGTCCATCGTGGACTTTATTCTATTTGGAGTATTAGCAGCTGAAATATGACATTTAGCTTTGGGTCAGGAAATGTGCCTGACAATATTTTGCAAATGAATTGTCACTTGAACTTTGAATTCACATTTTCTTGTACGAGGATATAGATGTTCATAATAATTCATTTCACGTATCACTTTTTCATCTGCCCATTTTTTCCCCCTAATGTTGGGATCACCAACACATTTCTCAACCTTCTTTGGGAACCCATCTTTGTGCATTGTGGTGGCATAATTAAATCATATAGCACAATCATATCTCTAGCTGAAAATTATTTGATTTCTGACTTTAAACCAATTATGATATGGAGAACTTATCATAACTTGTCGGCTAGATGCGTACAAGTGCTGTTATATATTAAATAATACACATCATACCAAATTTCTATTGGGGAGTTTTATTCTCATAACCAATGATTTAGCTTAATTGGAGGCAAACAGTTTCTGCTAAACCAACTTGTATTTAAATCAGCATTATCATGATAAATTATCATAATTTTTATTCTGGAACTGTGCTTTCATAATTTGAGCAAGAAACCTTGCAAATCCAAACTGCAAGTTGATAACAAACACACATGTGACCATAGAATATATGCATCTATTAAAATCATATAATAGTATTGGGCCCATATATATATATATATATATATATATATATATATATATATATATATATATATATATATATATATATATATATATATATATATATATATATATCACTTTTTATATGTTCCAAAAATCAGGGAATACAATCTCAACCCCAGCTGATATAGTAATCAATTTATCATGAGAACAAGTTGTATATGAGAATTCTCGAAGAATCTCCTAATTCTTCAATATATGTCAATGTGAATTCTCAATCATTTTTCACATCATAATTCAACGAGATGCTGACATGTCATGCTAACTGATATTTATTTCAGTAAACATCTAATTTACTATGGCATGTGATCCTATCATACAAATAGAAGAAAAATCAGGTAACCTTTCATATTTACCCGGTATGATTATAGTAATATGAAGATATTCAATCTTCCTTTTATTTATAGTTTCAAATGCCAACCACTTTGACTAGTATATTTGAAACTCAAAAAGTTACTTTTGAGACTTACTCCAATATCAATGTTAAGAACAATTTCATTCATCCGGTTTGTAATAAATTAGTTCCTCTAGAGCTCTTAATTAGTTTTGTACTACAACATCTTTTGTCACATCATCCATATGGTGAATATCTCCTTCACGAAAAAAATTATATCATAATAATTGTCATGGTTAAAATCATCATAAGCAAAATCATTTCTTGCTTTAAGTTTGCCTTTAATAACTTTTTATAAGGCATGATAATATATTTTTGGCGTACCACCTGTACGCGACCAATGACATATTCATGTAACCACACAGTAATATATGTTTTCTTTCTTTCTCTCAAACCTCCCTAGAGGTGAGTTGTAGTATTTATCAACCTTGCATAAACATATTCTTATTCATAATTTTTATCATATATATATTTCAACATTGACTTTCGGGAATGATCATGTATTTACATTCATAGCACAAGTCACATGCTCTTCAAATGGACTATAATCATATGGGTGTGCTTTATTATTTTCATAGCACATTGATGACAAACATCAGCTTCACATTTTGAAGTAATACTCTGAGAACCCTTATTGTTCTCCTTTTTACAATTACCATAATAATGATTATTATTATTTTGGTCTTTGGCACGTCCACGTTCATTGGTCAACCACTTGTCTTCATTTAGACTTATTATGCATCGCTGCCACATTCACTTTAAGAATGGAGCAAATCAAGTG
Organism: Nicotiana paniculata; assembly: GCA_005239505.1. Classification (NCBI taxonomy): domain Eukaryota; kingdom Viridiplantae; phylum Streptophyta; class Magnoliopsida; order Solanales; family Solanaceae; genus Nicotiana; species Nicotiana paniculata. The sequence goes on from ML301009.1 coordinate 6,020, forward strand.
GGACAAGCTTCATGCTTTTTTTCATGAAAATATATTATTTTTATTACTCATCATTATATAATCAAGTGCATTAGGAATCAAATCCAATGTCTTACCCATATAAAGGTATGTTATGCCATAATGAGTTGGGACTCGAACCCAACTCTTATCATCATAGTGCACCACAAATCAAACCAAATATCTTATTCTCATACAATGGCATAATAAGCCAAGTGGATTCACCCTTGAGCCTATCATGATATACTACTTTCTAATGATCAGTTATTTTTGTCCGAACTTTAGTAAGAGTTTGCATGGATCTTTTTCACGAACAACCACATGATCAAATATAAAGGGAATAAAACTATCTTAATCATACAAAATTTATTTGGACCACAATCTAAATTCAAATTCTTTTTATTTATAAGATTAATTAGAAACCTTCTCAATAATTAACAATTTCATAATCTTGGCCTGCAAACTGTCGGAGTTGTACATATGGGAGATGATATCAAGGCATAGAAATATGCTCTTGTTTTCAACTCGAAAGCAGAGGTACTCCATATATATACATATGCACAAATAAAACTAAATTGCTAAGTAACACAAATTAGATAAAGTCTTAAATACTAAAGTAAGTTAATTGAAGAATTCATGACAATTGAAAAATGATACTCCCTGTATAATAGAAGCAAACGTAAATTGATATGGCATACGAAATGCCCAGATTTCCATAGGCTCAAAAAAATTGATTCATGGTTGTCGGCCTCCATTATCAAATAAGTTATCTTCACTTGGTTAGTGTTTCGTGCTGATAATGTGTAAAGAAACATAGCTCAAAATAATAATATGAAACAAGCAAATAGACAAGAATGTAGAGAGAAAGAGAGGAGAGATTCTTATTCTTCAAGTGTTTTCCAAATGTGTACAATGTGATGCCCAAACCCTCTATTTATATAATGATATAGGTAATACAAAGGGATGCCATGAACATGGTATTAACTATTGAGATAAAAAAGGAAGATCATGGAGGAGGTTATTAAGGTGTGAGGGTTACAATCATAATGATAAGAAGTAGTGGAAGGTTAATGAAGAAGAACAGTGAAAGTAACTTCTTTAGGAGTTATAGACATCCACTATAATATTTTATAACAATAGAGTATTAGACACATAGCAAAAGAAGAAATTATTGTTTATTTTGTTGGCAGCAGGACATTTTAAAACGTCCAAATGCAAGTTAAGTTATATACTGAATTGTAACCGAATAGTAGGTTAGTTGTTATTTTTACAAGATTATCACTTTATGCTTATCAAGATATTCACGTAATTACTTAACAAAAAATCTTAATTGTGTAATTATTCGTTTACATCGTTAATGCATATAAGTTAAACTCATTTACAAAAGCCGCGGCATTTGATCACAGCCAGAGCCCGAAAAATTGTCAACAGTCCACTCAAGATATTGGTCATCATTATGCATCAACGGTATTATTAATGCCTAATGATCTGTTTGCATGTACAGAATGGAAAATATAATTAGATAATATATTCCTTAATCTCTAAGTAGCATTGGCTATATATTATGAGTAAAATATCAGATATTTAGTTTTATCTGTTTAATTTAGTTAATCACTTACCATATAAATCAATTAATAATCCAATCCACTTCTCAATAGTTAGCATATCATCAATTTCTTAGCTATTTCACTATTTGTTATAATCACCATCCCCCAGCTTTTTTTCTTCTTGAAATAAGGCCAGTTTAATTACTTTGATCAACTTATGGAAGGCCAAACAGTAAGTGAAGCTACCATAATTTGCGATACTTATGTCTCGGAAGAATACCATTTTTCTCAAGAATCAGCCGGTAAGAACTAAGAATATAATCCCTTTGAATAGTGGGACAAATCATCCTTTTTATAATTAAATTTCATTTTTCTATGTATAATATTGATTCTTCGTTTTCTATCCTTTTATCTGAATTTATCTATTTATTTATTTTACTTTTTTGGGGTGCGGTCAGAGTGGACCCCAGAATAGTCGAGAAGGTACTTACTCGATTTTGGTGTTTTACATCAAACCAAACAATTTAGTTTCAAGCGTTGTAAACCAAAATGATCATGTATATGATTTAATTATAGTTACGTAATCATAAAAATATATGTGCAAACTTAAACATATGTATCACATTCATTCGTTTTATATAAACACAAGGCAAGTAAATTTTTTCTCCGTCTTTTTATTTGCTCGAGCTGTCCTTTAGCCGCCTAGGATTAGATCATTAGACCGTATAGCCAGGGGTGGATCCAGCTTAGCAAATGTGGGTTCTTGTGAATTCAGTAAATTTTACACGTACTTTGTATAAGTATAAAAAACTTCACTAAATAATTTATAAATATTTTATTATGAACTCAGTTACTTATTGTATATTTACTTGAGAACATTGTAGGAACATATAGACTTGAAAATTAAAATCTTGCATCCGCCTCTACGTGTAGCTAATACATGTGGATTCAGAACAAACGGAGCTTGATTATATTTCTGGAGAGATGACAACTAATTTAGATATAAAGATATTAATGATTACTGATAATAAGCTAGATTCATGGAGTTTAGCAATCATTTATGTCCTAACTTTACTATGATTCACTGTTCTAGGAAGGTTAAATGACGAAAAAATGGCTCTAATTGTGAATTTTATATTTTGCAGGAGCAAGTCGTGATTATGAGGACATAGGACAGTGTTTGGAGCCAAATTAACGCAAGGAAAGCCCCTCAGAGCAGAGTGCATGTGAAAGAAGAAAGAAAAGAAAAGAAAAATAGATGATCCACTCTAGCGTGGGCCAAGCGCGGTCTTAGCGCGGCCGCGCTAGTCCAGGAAACATCGATAGTATGAAACGCAATTAGCGCGGCACATGCGCGGTTCGAGCGCGGCCGCACTAGTCAATCCGAACTTTGGCAATTTTAGGGGTAAACTTGGAAGTTTTGGGGCAATTCCACTTAACCTATAAGAGGTCTAGCTCGCCCAAAAAGAGGATATCAAGGTTTTTATAGTTTTGTTCAAGGCAAGGAGAGGCAAGAGGCAATGAGGAAATTCAGCATCGAGTTCTACCTTTCTTCCTTGTGTTTCTATCATTCATGATGAATTTTGATGTTGTTATTATGAAAATAATTACGAGTAGATAATTTATTTAGTCTAGGGTTTTGATGGAACCTATTGAAGGATAAACTTCTTGTTGTGTTAATATAGTTTGCCCAGTTCAATCTCTATTTGTTCAACTATGTTTCATTTTTAGTTAATTGAAGGGTCCTCAATTAGTTGTGCCTATTTAGTATGTATTACTCGGAAGAGAGTGCATATTTAGGTAGTTGTTGAAATCACCACTCCCAAAGTATATGAGGAATCAATAACCAAGGATTTAAAGGTGGGGATAACGAAACCTTGGGTGTGATCTAAGTGAGTTGTAATAAAAGCCAGCTAGCGTAACTCGGGAGAGTGCGTCTAGTAAATTGTCGTAATCACTCGGAAGAGATTTACGGTAGTAAGAGTGCTCATGGTCGATAGAGAAGATTAGGCAAATCTATATGACACATAACAGGAAGGGATTCCATCAATATGAGAAATCACAACCTTAGACCCTTCTCTTATTTGTTTACAACTCAGTCTTAGTTAGCTCTTAGTTTGATTAGTCTTATTCAGTCATAGTTAGTAGAAATATCACCAATTGTTATTCGAAACATCTGGGAAGTTGATTACGGAGAATTTAGTGAGTTTGGAAAAATTAATTGATAGGTTAATTTCCTGTGGGATTCGACTTTGGGCTAAATACTCGGATTATATTTGCAACGACCGCTTAGGCCTTTTTATAAGGCATAGTTGGGCAGGATCAATCACTTAACCTTTAGTCACAGAATTCGGGCTGGATAACCAGGAATTCACCTATCACTCCAGTAGTTTACTCAGTGGACTTAGATCCAACTAACACTCTTGCTGAAAATATGGCCACCTTAATGACACAAATGAGCATACTCACCACGAAGGTGGAAGAGTTAGGGCAGAAGCAGCAGGTGCACATTGTAGATACAACCAATAGCGGCTTATGCACATCTTGCATTAGTCAGCCAATTGGTAGCCAGTGGAATGCTGAAAGCGATCACCATCACTACCCTGAGAACATGAATTATGCGTCTATATGGGAGCCAGAGACATGGTGGGCAGAATTAGGGTCAGCAGAATCAGCCATACAGGCCAGTCCAGCCGCAACACAACAACGAAAATATGGGAGCCATGAGACCTCACGGTAATGTGGCGCCCTACCAAAGGCCACTAGGGTACAACAACCAAAATCAACAGCAGGGTTACCATCCTCCTCAGCTGCGACATGGTAGGAGACAGGAAGATGGGTTTGCTAAACTCGAGGCAATGATGCAGCAGGTTATTGGGTCAAATGAAAATGTGACTGAAAGAGTAGATGTACATGAGTCAACAATAAAGAATATTGAGGTGCAATTGGGTCAGATTTCGATGTCATTGAATAATTGTCCTCAGGGGACATTACCTGCAGATACTCAGGTAAATCCAAAAGATCAGGGCCCAAAGAAGTTGATGTCAGTGAGTCTACGTAACGACAGCGACCTAGACTTGGAGAAAGAGAGGGCTCGAGAAAGCAGACAGGCTGAGACACTTGTACCAGTGCCCATTGAGCTAGATGATTCAGCAAGACTGACATAGGTGTCATTGCAGCCTGCCCAGAAAGAAACCAACACACAAATTGAGGCTGAGAAAGAAGTTGAGATATCCCAGGAGCCGGTAGTAGAGGTAGTGTCTGACAAAGAGAAAACCCAAATCATTGGGAAAAAGAGACCTCCAACACCATTCCCACAGAGGCTGGCCAAGTACCAGAAATATGAGCAATACAAGAAGTTCTTGGAGATGTTGAAACAGATTTAGGTAAATGTTCCATTGATTGATGCTTTGAAGGAGATGCCTGGTTATGCAAAAATTATGAAGGACTTGATGTCCCGAAAATTCGAATTCCAAGACTTGGACATAGTGATTCTAACTCAGACTTGCATTGTTGTGGTGACTAGACCAGTTGCTGAAAAGTTGTCCAATCTAGAGAGTTTCACAATTCCCTGCACCATTGGTAACTTTGCCTTTGCAAAGGCACTCTATGATTTGGGGGACAGCATTAATCTTATGCCCCTGGCTATATACAAGAGGTTGGGGATTGGAAGAGCTAGACCGACGTCTATGTTTTTGTAACTGGCAGACAGAACTGTGAAAAGACCCTCAGGTATCTGGATGGCGTGTTGGTGCAGGTAAGGAAATTTGTGTTCCCTGTAGATTTTGTAATTATTGACTATAGGGTGGATAAAGAAATTCCAATAATTTTAGGATGGCCGTTCTTGGCCACAGGGCGAGCTCTCATTGATTGTGAAACTGGGGAGCTTAATATGAGTTTCAACGATGAGGAGATAACATTCAACGTATAGAAATCTATGAGGCGACCAAGTGAATTCGCCAATTGTTCTCTTATTGATGTCGTGGATGTAGTCCTGGAAGAGATTATGGGACCTTGACTATTAAGGATCCTCTTGCTGCATGTCTTATGAATTTAGATGAGGTGAATGGGAAAGAATTGGCAGAATGGGTGCTGGCTCTTGAGGGCAAAGGCTTTTGGAAGAGATCACTTGAATTTGAACCCCTACACTTAGAAAAAAGAGAAACCCCTCCAGCCAAGCCATCCGTAGAAGAACCACCAAAGCTTGATTTGAAGCCACTTCCCGCCCATCTCAGGTATGCATTATGTTACGCCCCACAATATAACGTCGGTGTTATGCTTCGCAGTAATAAGTTACGACGATGTTGTACCCTGTAGTATTTTACGTTAAATTTGTCGTAAGGTAATTGACATCAGTCCAAGGAAAAGATTATTTGGGGATTATAAGGATTATGCTATTTCACAAGTGATTAGTAAATTCATGAAGGTGAAAGGGGGAGCAAGTCAAAGAAAATAAAATTTGTCGAAGTTTGGCATTTTGGGATAAAATACGGCCCGAGCTAAAATACTCAGTATTTATGGACTAGTACCATGCAAGGTACCATATGACAACGGTAGTGTAATATATAAAGTATATATGAAGTATTTTGAAAATAAATAGAATTTTAAGTAATTTGTGGTAATTTTTAAATTATGCGGATAGTGAATTAATTATCGGGTAACGAAACATTACCCGGTTAACTAATAAGTGGGTAAAGATTAATAATCTCCACCCCACTTCCCACGTGGCAGTAGGACACTATTCAAACATATGACTAATTAAGTCATAATGCTTAGTGGCTAAAAACGTGTAAGCCACTAAAATTTTATAAGAAAAATTTTGGTCATTTAAAACGTTGATCATTTTAAAAGCTTGTTTTCTTTGAAGCTTCATTCATTTCTTTGTCAGAATGAAATTTCATTCTTACTTCCTAGATTTAACTTTCCAAGAATAGTGAAGCTTCGTTCATGTTTTCTGTCAGAATGAAATTCCATTCTTACTTCCTAAATTTAACTTTCCAAGAATAGATGCCAAGTTTAAATATTTCCAACGGAATTCTTGCAACAGTTATAACAAGAATTACTTAGAACCGTAGCAACGTAAAATTTTGCGGTTCTAAAGGAGTACGTGCAATCTTCTCCAAAAATATTATACGGTGTTTTCCCTATTACGGGTATGTTAAGGCTATCCCTTCTTTCTTTTGGTATGATCCATGCGATACGAACGATACGTGCAAATGCACAAATTCTATAAATGACTCTATTCATAGAATTATTAGAGATATCTATATTCTTGAATTTCCATGTGTCATAATATTTTATCATCTGTCATGGGTCTCAGAAAAATATGAACGTTGAAAAGAGTTTACTTTATGATATTACTCAAAGGCAAAATGGCCTTATGAGTCTCCGAAAGACTTTATTAACGTACTTTTCATGCATTGCATTCATGTACATTGACCCATGACCAGATGACGTTATATACGCGTGTATATGTATGTATATATATGCATATGGGATATGGGAAAGGTTAAGGCGTTATATACGCACCACCACCTGATCAGCTGGTATATGATGATGATGTTGCTCACAGTGGCTGAAATATATTTCAAACGGCGTTATATACGCGTATATGTATGTATATTCAAACGGTGTTATATACGCGTATATATGTATATATATATATATATATGTATATTGGATATGGGAAAAGTTATGGTGTTATATACGTATCACCACCTGATCAGCTGGTATACGATGATGATTTTGCCCACAGTGGCCGATATGATATGATGGGATGCCCTCAGAGGATGATGATATTATGAAACATGTACCTATGCACGACATGAAATTCATACGCATATGCATGACGCTAAAAGTAATTTATGATTTACAAAGTTATTCAGACTTACAAGTTGAGTCATGTACTCTATACGTCATCCATGTTTCTTATGTATTTATTTATGTGCCTTACATACTGACGGCGCCTCACCTACACTACTATTTAAGTATGAAGTCATGGGTCGTGTAGCTTTTACCCGAATGGTCGGGATCGAATCCACAGGGAGCCTATAGATGGGAGTGAGTGTATAAGTGATCTATAAGGGTCGAGTGTCTTTAATTGCACTTCTAATCATTTGTTGGTGTTGAACTATACTAAGTGTATTCTATTGTTTGTAAGCTAATTAATGACTAACTTTGTTTTGTTTTTGTTGTTGTTTTCTAATATTGATAAGGGCACTAGGGTCGTGACTGTTGTCTAGGTGGATACACAAAGGGATTCAATTCTAAGGTCGGGGAATTTGATAGGGGTATAGCTATAACAAAATCACGAAGGTGCTCACTCTATACCTCTCGGTAGTTTGAGTGATTATACCCTAATTTCCTCTCTCGGGTCCAATTGGGTGCCTAATAATCAAGCAATATAGGTTTAGGTAGGGTGTTACTCTCTCGAGGTTTAACCCGTTAACTAGGTCTCAAGTAGGGTTTTACCATTTCTGGGTTTAACCCCTTTGATTGGGACTACCAATCTCTTGATAATGCCCTAATTTCCTATTAGGATAATTTCTAGACTCAAGTCTTCTTTCTCAAGAAAGACCCAAGTCATGAAAAGGTTAATTAGTGTTTGCAACCACTAATTATCTTCAAATAGCCTAAATAGCCAACACCCATTAATTTCCCAACCTTAATTTCAAAACCCCATTCCATACCCACACTAGGGTTGAGCCACAACCCTAGCTAATGGGTCTAGCTACTCATAATCAAAGATGAGAACAATGATAGAGAAGAAGAATAACCCATATAATTGATTCCTAACAATGCAATTGAAGTTTCCAGTGTTAAAAATGCAAGAACAAGACTAAGGAAATAAAAATCCTAAAATATTCACGAGCTCTTCACTCTGAAAAACAGTAGATATTACAAGTTATCTAAAGAAATTACAAAATAGTCTATTTATAGTCTGCCAAATTTTCGGACAATGATACCCCTGCAGGACCACTGCGGATCGCGAAAACACAACCGCGGTCCGCAAAAACATTGGGACCTCACTGGATTTCCACTGCGGTCCGCGAAACTTTGACCGCTGCCGCGGTGGATGATTGGTTCACACTTGACCTTACTGGACCTCCACCGCGGACCGCGAAATGAGGACCGCGGACCGCGAAATGAGGACCGCGGCCGCGGTGGATTTCTTTGTCTTGAGCAACCTTGTTGGGTTTGATCCTTGTGCCGGATTCAGTCTTATTTTGAGCATAATTTAGACTGAATGCCTTCATTTCTGGTTCAATCCTGCAACAAGCACAATGTGTAAGCTTTCGGGGCCATTTTGTATAAAATTGTATCCAAAATTCATGTATATGGGCACGAAAAACGAGGCAAAAGCCAAGTTATCAACTCCCCCAAACTTAAGCTCTTGCTTGTCCTCAAGAAAAACAAAATAAGCCCCACCCCTATGAGAGATTTCACAAAAATTTGGATGTACTAATGGTGACCTCAACTAGCATCAATTGGAACTAACCATAGCCCCTAATGCGAATGAATCATTGACAATGATTGAACTTTCAAAACCATAGTTTCCAGTGTGATACAAGAGCTTCAAGGGTTGGTCCAACTCATCAGTGAACTTGTAACTATTACCTCGGTCAGTGTGGATCCCAGACTCTTATTCCGTAACTTTCCCTAAGCATCTCACCTTTCGGAATAATGACACTCAGAATGAGGAATATGGTGAATCGCTCATCTCTCATCAAGGAAAGAGTCCCAAGTTCTGCTCAAAGTACCATAGGCTTGCCCTTTGTGTACCTCACCACTAATGTAGGCTTCACTCAACCTGAGATCATATAGAGCTTTTGTGGAATCATGATGAAGGCTTTTGGTTAAGGGTAGGAAGTATTTGGTCAGAGTGAATCTTATCTTTCCTTAAGCACTTCATTTTTTTATTGCTCTCACATTTTCTTGACTCTTTGAGTCCTTTTATCTTTTGTAGGGTTGGAGAGACACTTTTTCATTAATTCCCTTTATCTTCTTCTTATGCTTTTCAAACTTTTGGCATCACTTTTTCATCAATTCCCTTTATTTCTTCTTTTTGTTTATTCTTTTATTTTCATTCTTTTTCATTGACTTTTCTCTTTTCTTTCTTTTGTGCCTTTTTTTTCACTTCATCATATCCCTCGTCTCTCCCCCAAACTTATGCTTTTTGCCTAGCGCCAAGGAAAGATCGGGTGCCAAGAGAGGGCAAAAGAATTGTTAAAGGCTTGTAACTTGGGTTGAAAGAAAAGGCTTAAGGCTCAAAAGGGTTGACTAGGGAATATTTCTCTTGGAAGGTCATGGAAGTNCGGCAAATTCTAGACTAGTGGCACAGAACTTGGACTTGCAATTACGAATTTCTCACCACTCACAGCTAAAAGATTGTTACAGAGACCGAGTCGAGGGCCCACAACGAACTTAGTCTTGCTTTGAGTAACAAAATGGTCCCGAAGAACCACCTGATGATTATCGGTCAACACAAGAGTCTCAAGATCGTCACTATCACCATCCTCAACACAACGGGTTGTCTTTGACCATGGGATCAAAGGAAACTGTGTTAGGCCCAAGTGAAGATTTTCTTGAGGCACCGTTATTGAAAAACAAAACAACAAGAAAAGGAAAAACAGACTCAAACCCTTAAGAAGGTTGTCACACCGTCCATCCTTGGGAAGAGCCACCCGGTTCACACAAGTTCCACCTTTGGAAAGAACCGTGGCGTTAATAAAACCAAAGTCTTATTGCTCACGCGAAAACCAAACAAGAAGCTATGAAAGAAAAGTAAGAAGCTATAAAATAGAAAAGAAATGCATAAAAGTAAAGTAAAGTGTGTGGGATAGAATGTAAAATAGGGGAATTAGATGAATATACATAAGGGATGAATATTTACAATGGATAGTTATCTTATACATACCAAAAAGGGAAATAACGTAAAGAAAAAGAAACAAAATGTTGTTTTCATTATACAATCCGATGTAGCCAAAATCAAATGCCTGTAGAACCACTCCCCCAACTAAAAGAAAGCATTGTCCTCAATGCTATATAGCAAAAATAGTGCACAAAATATGGGGGAGAGAGAGAGAGTAAAGAAAACTCCCTATTGGCCCTCGGCCTGCTGTGGTCCCTGTTGCTCTGTCTGAGATGGGGTAGGAACTGCCTGAGATGAGGAAGGAACTGCCTGAGATGGGGAACCTATAGGAGCTGGGTCTGGTATAGCCTGTGATGGAGCTCCGGTGGGCTGGGCCTCCTGGCTCTGAGCCTGAGTATGCTCTATGGGAGGGTCTTCCAATACAAGTATGATGTTTTGGGCACGGGACATGACCTTCCTCTTCTTCAGTGGCCTCACCGGCTCCTCCTCCTGCACTGACTGAGGCACTGGCTGCTGCTCTGGCTGGGGATCTGTGGGGCCGGTTAGTAGCATCTCCAATGGAATCTGATCGCCTGATAGCTTTTCGACCTCCTTTCTCAGCTTCACCACCTCCTCTTTTGACGCCCTAGTCTTCCTCAGCTTCTTTGTTTCTTTGGCCAGCTTTGTCAATGCACTCTCATGTGCACTCACCGCGTCCATGATTTTCTGCTGGTTCTCCATAATTTCTTTCAGAGTGTCCTTAATGGACTGCGGGACTTGTGGTGGGGGAGGAGTAGCTGGGGCTTCCACGACTGTAGAAATTGCAGTCAACTTTGTAGTAGTTGACTACATCCAGTTGGTAAGGCTAGTGAGTGTCATGTTCAGCCGTTGAGCACATGGGATAGGCTCTGGTGGAGGGGATGTCAGTAGCTGTGGAGGAAGACGGGCCTGGGGCCTCCTCTGGGATGGCAGGCTGGGGCAGTGAGGGTTCCGCCACCACCACTGGCTCTTCAGACTGGCTAGTGGAGGCAACCGACTTTCCCTTTGACTTCTTTTTGGGGTTATCCTCATCTTTCAAGTCATACCAGGAGAAAGGTGCGTTGGGCTTGACTTTGGTGTCAAAGCGCTTCATAGTCACTTCCTGGTCTTCACAATACATGGTCAGATAATGAGGAAAATGGTAAGAAGTATCACCTGTGCTGACCACCCGGCTAATGACCTCGGACATCACATTCCCCGCATTGATGGGGTACCCAGCCATGATTGATGCTACTAATACAGCCCTACTGAGAGCGAGGGTCTGGTCATGATGTGTCGGGTTTAGCCTGCTACATACAAAAGTCTCCCATCCTTTAGCTTCGAAGTTCAGGGTCCTCCTGGTGATAGTCTTTCCAGCCGTTAGCCACTCCGGGGTGTCCCCGGTCTTGACCAAGTGTAAAGCCAACCAATTTCTCGCAGCATCCTTTTCTACAAGTTTTTCCCGGTACAATGAATCATCCACATCATCCATCTCCAAATAGTCATTTAGTGAAGGTCCATCAAAAGGCACTGTGAGATTGAGGACTTTGGATGCCTTTGAGTCCTTTTCCAGAAAAAGCAAATTAGTATAGAACTCCTTCACTATATGCTCATTTTCCTCCGAGAGATGCTCAGTGAAATAAGACCACCCTTTCCTGTCTCGAAACTGCTGCCTCACATTGGGGTTGTAAGTGGATAAATCTTTCATTGAAAAAGTACGCTCCGGGATAAGTGACCTGTAGTCCACAACTCCCTGAATATGTGAAAGGCTTTCTCACTGACAAAATGATCCTTCCACACATCCGGATTTCGATTGCGCTCGACCCCTTCAACCACCCGCGCATCCCCTTTGTTGTCACTTGAATTCTCCCCAGATAAGGAAGTTGTAGGGGAATTAGAGTATGAGTGTGCACTGGAGGCGGATTTGGATGGGGAAACTGCTCGTGCTGGGGCCGGGAGAGATGAGACAGGGTCCATTGGGGATGACTGTGATGAGGCCTCCTCTGACGGAGCATATTCACTTCCTGATGGTGAAGGAGGAGAGTCTGTAACCCGACTGGGCTGTCATGATGACTGAGGAGGAAATGTAACTGTGGATGATTGCCTTGGTGCCCCCGAGCCTCTCCCCCTTTGAGTTTCTCCTCTACCCGTGTTTTTACGAACGCCTCTACGAGATAGTACCATTGCCTGCAAAGTACACATAAGTGAACATGGTTAGTTTTCCGAGCATTGATGTGCAGATACTTCAGTAGTCAATGAAGTATAAGCATACTAGAATGAGGCAACCGCGGACCGTGAAAAGTCGATCGCGGACCGCGGTGAAGATCATTAACTGAGCAAGACACACTGAAAATGACTTCGCGAACCGCAAAAATTCGACCGCGACCGCGACCGCGAAGTTATATCCAGTGTGGTATGAATTCTATACAACAGGGACCGCGGACCGCGAAAAGTTGACCGCAGTCCGTGAAATAACGGATTGGTTTATGCAAAATGAAGCACCGCGGTCCGCGAAAAATGGACCGCGGACCGCAAAAGTGGATATTGACCTAGGGTTCCCAGAATTTGCAATTTCTACGTTAAAGTGTTCATTGAGATAAGTCCTACACAAATAATCAGTGCAAGTGCATTCCAAAGGACTATTATGAACCTATTTGGGCTAACCCTAAAATTTACAAGCCTAAAAAGAGAAAATAATAATGAAAAAAAAGTTGAAAAATAAAGAAAATAAAGAAATTAAGAAGTTAATGAAGCACAAACACACTTACTAGATGCTTGGATGATAGTATGGATGTGAGCAATCAATTTCAGAGAATGCAAAAGTGAGACACGGTTGAAAGTGGCTTAGACCAGCTACAGTGCGAAAAGTGTGAAATAAAATCCTAGAGTATTCACGAGCTCTCCACTCTGAAAAACAACAGATATTACAAGATATCTAAAGAAATTACAAAATAGTCTATTTATAGTCTGCCAAATTTTCGGACAAAAATACCCCTGCAAGACCACCGTGGACCGTGAAAACACAACCGCGGTCCGCGGAAACATTGGGACCTCACTGGATTTCCACCGCGGTCCGCAAAACTTCAACCGCAACCGCGGTGGGGACTTGCAATTTTCTGGATCACAGTGGATTGCCACTGCGGTCTGCGAAACTTCGACTGCGGCCGCGGTGGGGACTTGTAATTTTCTGGATCACACTAGAACTCCACCGCGGTCCGCGAAACTTTGACCGCGACCGCGGTGGATGATTGGTTCACACTTGACCTTACTGGACCTTCACCGCGGACCGGGAAATGAGGAACGCGGCCGCGGTGGCTTTCTTTGTCTAGAGCAACCTTGTTGAGTTTGATCCTTGTGCCGGATTCACTCCTATTTTGAGCATATTTTAGATTGAATTCCTTCTTTTCTGGTTCAATCCTGCAACAAGCACAACGTGTAAGCTTTCGAGGCCATTTTGTGTAAAATTATATCCAAAATTCATGTATAAGGGCACGGAAAATGAGGCAAAAAGCCAAGTTATCACATACTCGGTACATTATTCGTACTGACGTCTCTTTTTCCTGGGGAAACTGTGTTTCATGCCCGCAGGTCCCGATAGACGGGTCGAGACCCCTCCAAGTAGGCTATCAGCTCAGCGGAAGATGTTGGTGTGCTCCATTTTCTTCGGAGTCGCTTGTTTAGTTAGTATGATTTAGACGTTTATTGTTTGGTATGGCGGGACTCTGTCCCGAACTTTACAACATTTATGTACTCTTAAAGGCTTGTAGACATATGTCGTGTACGTGAAATATTGTACGACCTTGTCGGCCTATGTTTTGAGTTTATAAATGATTATGTTGGCCTATTAGGATCATATGTCATGTGTATATGATGATGTAATAAGAAAGATATGTTACGTTGGTGCTCGGTTGAGTAAGGTAATGGGTGTCCGTCGCGGACCATCGGTTTGGGTCGTGACACGTTCCTAGGACCTAACTCCACATTACCTGTTATTATCTCATCTAGTTTGTTAGATGTGCAGGCACAACAAATTTTGCAGGTACTCAAAGAGTGCAAGAGTGCCATTGGGTGGACCATGGCAGACATTAAGGGGATCAGCCCGACATATTGTATACATAAAATTCTGCTGGAAGAGGGGCACAAACCTTCCAGGGAATACCAAAGAAGAATGAACCCCAATATGAAGGAAGTGGTGAAGAAGGAGACTATTAAGTGGTTAGATGCGGGAATCATTTTCCCCATCTCTGACAGCAACTAGGTTATCCCGGTGCAATGTGTTCCTAAGAAGGGTGGTATGACAGTGGTAAAAAATGATAACAATGAGCCGATTTCTACAAGAACCGTCACAGGCTAGAGAATTTGTATGGACTATAGGATATTGAATCTGGCCACCCGGAAAGACCACTTCCCACTTCCCTTCATTGATCAGATGCTTGACAGACTGGCAGGGAGGTCCCACTTCTATTTTCCGGATGGGTACCCAGGGTACAACCAAATCCCCATTGCACCAGAGGACAGAGAGAAGACCTCGTTCACATGTCCATATGGGATTTTTGCCTTCCGGATAATTCCCTTTGGCCTATGCAATGCACCCGCCACATTCCAGAGGTGCATGATGGCCATATTCACTGACATGGTCGAAGATATAATGGAGGTGTTCATGGATGATTTCTCTGTGGTGGGAAACTCATTCGATGAGTGCCTTACAAATATGACCCGAGTGTTGAAAAGGTGTATCGAGACTAACCTTGCACTCAATTGGGAAAAGTGTCATTTCATGGTACAAGAGGGTATAGTCTTGGGAAACTTGGTATCAAGCAAGGGAATCGAGGTGGATCGGGCGAAAGTCGATGTGATAGCAAAGCTTCCACCTCCCACATCGGTCAAAGCAATCAGGAGCTTCCTCGGGCATGCCGGTTTCTATCGGAGATTCATCAAATACTTCTCAAAAATTTCCAACTCTCTGTGTAAATTGTTAGAAAAAGATCACCCTTTCTTATTTTCTGATGATTGCAGGGTAGCATTCGAGGAGTTGAAGAAGAGGCTAGTCACAACACCCATCATTGTTGCCCCCGACTGGGAGCAACCGTTCGAACTCATGTGTGACGCCAGTGACTATGCAGTGGGAGCAGTGCTAGGATAGCGGAAAGAAAATATAATGCACCCAATTTACTATGCAAGTAGAACGTTGAGTGGATCCTAGTTGAACTACACTGTGACTGAGAAGGAGATGCTGGCTGTGTTGTTCGCATTCGACAGGTTTAGATCATACCTGATTAGCTCTAAGGTAATTGTATATACTGATCATGTTTCTCTCAGGTACCTGATTGAAAAGAAGGAGTCCAAAACCGCGCCTGATTCGTTGGATGTTGCTATTGCAAGAGTTCGACCTGGAGATTCGTGACCGTAAGGAAACGAAAAACCAAGTCGCGAATCATCTATCGCGACTTGAAGGAGCTAAAAACTCAGTTGAGGTAGAGGTTATTCTAGAAACCTTTCCAGACGAGTAGCTACTCGCTACAAGCCTTGAGGAAGTGCCATGGTATGCAGACATTGCAAATTACCTAGCAAGTGGTATAGTCCCCTATGACCGTTCCTGTATGCAAAAGAAAAAGTTTTACCGTGACTGTCGTATATATTACTGGGATGAACCTTATCTGTTTAGAATTTTGTGTTGACAATATGATCCGGAGGTGTGTCCCCGAGATAGAGAAATCTTCTGTTTTGCAGG